>CAOLHI010005383.1:0-71939 GCA_948474755.1 Ctenosaura bakeri
ATCCAAACTTCTGAATTGGAAAGCATCCAAAGTAGTTGAAGGATCAGGTCCAAATCTTACTACTGTCTATCTTTTGGTTCTCTTAAAATCTAATTTTAAAATAACAAGCAAGTTTGGGATTCTGTGATGAAGCCTGTGGATCTGTACAGTACAACTGGCAGATGAACATGCACATCCTTTAAATTATGTTATAGATTGGAAATTGATTTGATACTCCCATTGACAGAAAAGCAACCAATAAATACTTTTAGTTAACACACAATTAATACATCATTTTGAATCCTATCTGTATTCAAGTACTTTCTGACAGGCCCTAAAGCCAAGTATGGAGGCAAGATGACTGAACAGCAAAAGTTTGCTCTTGCAGCTGTATAGTTTAAACAATGTTGATGAAATTTGGCTGGTGACCAAATATTAGTATATTAATGTTTATCCCCTAGGTTTTTACTAGCATGAACTGATCATAATTACAAAAGGATAGATGAGAGCCAGCATACTGTAGTGGTTTGAGTGTCTGAATACAACTCCCTGCTTGGCCATGGAAACCGAGAGGGTGGCCTTGGGTGGCTCACACACTCTCAGCTCCAGAAAAACCCTTCTCCTTAGGGTCACCATGATTTGGAAATGACTAGAAGGCACGTAACAACAAGCAAGTGAAATTTATTTTGGGCAACACTGCAAAATCTGTAAAAGAGATATTTTACTAGATTAAATGACACAAACTAGTTTATTGTAGCATATGTGTCAAACACAAGGTCCCAAGGGCCAAATCTGGCCCACCAGGCCATTTCATATGGCCCTTGCACCTCTTCTGCAGCTGCCGCTCCCCCCGCCTGGCGTGCCCAATCCCCACATTGTGGGCCCCCAGCTGTCAGTATTCTGAAGAGGGGCTCAGCAGCTAGCACTCACAATATACTTCTACTTCCGACTGCTCCTCTGTCCAAGTCTCACTGTCAGAGTGTTGCCATGGGTTCCCATGTCAACGTTCTGCATGGCTCACAAGAGCTGGACAGAAGAGCAGTCAGAAGTAGAAGCTGATTGTGAGTGCTGGCTGCTGGGCTCCTCTTCAGAATACTGGCAGCTGGTGGCCCATAATGTGGGGATCAGACTCACCAAGTGCAGAGAGGGGCAGGAGGGGAGAAAGAGCTACAGGGGAGGGGTGAGCAGAAAGAGGCACAGGGGAGGGAGGGAGCAACAAGAGGCACAGAGTGGGTCTGGGGGGCTGAAAGAGGCACAGAGAGGGTCTCAATTGTGACCAAAAAGTTAAACAAAGTTAATGTAATAAACAGTGCTTGGTAATACTTGTCTGATGATAAAAAAAAATAACTTTCTGTTTTCAAAACTCATTTTAAATTGTAATTTTAAATTGTACAATAGTTGTACACTTGAATATCTGCTTGCCATTATTTTTCCTAGACTTCTAGTTTCAGAGCTAGTTATTACTAAAACCAGTAATAATCGAATGTAGAGACAATTATTTAATATGATAAAAGAGTAGATACAACTGACCCTTTGAGGGCAATGATAATGCTGATGTGGCCCAAGATGAAATTGAGTTTGACACCTTTGTTTTAGAGGATTAAATGGTTTGCTGTATATAGCAGTCTTCTGTGATAGTGTGATCTTGAGATAAAAAATGGAGATTTCAAAATCCAAAATGACCATGAAATTCACTACATCTCAAATCTGGAGAATGTGCAGTTTTTTGTAATTAGAGCAACAACAAAAGCTTCGCAACTTCAGAAGTAGCACCTGAAATTCGTTTAGAACAGCTGAATTAAACTAAAGGTCAATTTAGTTCTGTTTTCTCGTTCAAATACCAGACAGCCAGCTGCTTCTTGGGAAGTAACAAGCAAAATACAATGGTAACAGCCTTTTGCTGTGGCTTCTCTCCAGCTTCTGCAAGTCTGAGGCATGAACATCTATTTTACTTTTATATATCTATTTATCAAAGAAATGAGTAATCTGTTCTTTGTAATAGTTATCCCAGTGTGGTTCATAAAATGGTTGAACCACCCTCATACAAACCATTAAATTGTTAAAAAGTTATACAAAAAGATCATTAAATCAATAAACAAGATATTCTTAACTTTAAACAGTCCCATTGGGCTGTTGGCTAGTGGACAGTGGATGACCTGTCTTCACCATGAATTTGTCAAATATTTTTTAGAAACCACCCAGTGTTAGTTTTCGAAGAAGTAGCCATTTTATTCTCTTGTAGCATGAAAAGGAGGAATAAACCGGGCAAGACCTTTAAGACTAATTGGTTTTTATTTTCACACTAGCTTTTGTAGACATAAACTCACTTCTTTGAATGCAGTTCAGGGCTACATCTAGTGTTACCTTTCCCACCATAGTGTTTAGGGGTAAATCTCATTTTTCTTATTGATGAACAGGGAGCAGAGCTTGAAAGTGATGTATTACAGGTAATAATTACTTATTTAATTTATATAACAGTTGTTTTGGAAGAACAAGGAGACAACATGGCAAGGGTGGGGTTGTTATTGTTGTTTTGTTTGTGTGCATGATTAATAATGTTTACTTATTACTCCAAAGCAGGGGATCTGGGGGAATTTAGGAGAGTTTGTATTTTTAAGTGATGTTTTACAAACTGTTTAGAAAATAACACATTAGTAAAGCATTACCAATTAGTACTATGACTCAAATAAGAAAATAAAATCTTTTTTTTTTAAAGCAACATAAATGTTAAGGCATTAGCTTGTGCAGTAACATTTCCAGGCTCTGGGAAATAACAATATCAGGATTTTCTCTTGCAAAAGGGTTGTTAACTCAGTGGCAGAGCACCAGAATTTCATTCAGAATGTCCTTGGTCACATCTCCTAGCCAGTGACGAGAAAGACACCCCACAAACCCTGATAACCTGCTTTTCCTGGCAATGTCAACAGAATTCAGTTAGATGGGTGACCAGTTGTACAAGGAATATGGTTGGCTTTCTATGCGGCACATCTAATCATCTTCAGGTGTCAGTTTTTTTTCCCCCTCTTACAGCTATATTTCCTAAATTTGGATCTCCTTAGATGTTAGAATACAGCTCCTAGATTCACTGGCCATGTTGGCTGGGAATTCTAGGAATTGTAGTCCAACAACATCTGGGAACCCAAATTTGGGAATTACTGTCATATAGATTGATCCCTTCTATTTTAGTAGCTACAGCTGTGAAGGACAGTGGAATGTGTCATTATGATAAGCATATGCTCCATCCCTCTGTATTCCCCACAGGCAACTTCCTTGAGCGATTACTAGGGGTTCCTTTGTACATTAAATTTTCCAGTGTCTGGGGAAAAACTGACTGTGGTAAGGACTGGCTGCCCAGTGGCTGTGACAGCAATCAACATACCTCAACGCTTTCATTATGCAAAAGCTGTTTTGCCATTTTTTTATTTAAAAAATGGATATAAATAAGGAGGGGAGATATGTACGAACAATCAAGTAGAAATATGTACAAACAATTGTAACTTATATTAAAATATACATATTAAACAAAAGGAAGGCAATCAACCTGAAACACTAAAAAAGGAAGGTGAAGACTGAGAAATGTAATCCTTTATCTCATACCCTCCAACAGTTCCAATTTGGCATGGACAGTCCTAGTTAATCCCCTCACATCCCACTTTTTCAGCTGTTTTTAAAAGGTACCAATTCAGTGGCGGAACTTGGAGTGCATGGGGGGGCAGGGCCACAGTTTGTGGGGGTGGGGCCACGGTGCATGGAGATGGGGCTGTGGCATGTGGAGGCATAGCCACAGCACATGGGGGTGTGGGTATGAGCCAGGACACCCCCAAAACATTGCCGCCTGGGGCAAACCACCTCCATTGCCCCCCATCCCTATGCAATTATACCAATTTCATTATCCTTCTACATTTCCCCCTTTGTCCTCAGCTTGCGTAAAGTATTTTGCACTCCATTAACACAGAGGGAAGAGAGGAGAGAAGGGGATGGAGTCTTGCCCTTCCCAGTAGCAGACTTTCCTAGCTTGTGTATTCTTCCTCAATACATTTGCCATCTTGAGCACACTCTGATATTGCTTGGCCGCACATCTCCCAGTTTTAATCTGTGAAATGTTGGAGGGTATGATATCTGTCTTTTATGGAAGTTAACATTCTATAAGGGGTGCGTGTAGGAAGCCTGAGGCCTATGAGCTGCACGCCTTGCTGGAGCTCTTAAGCATGTGCCCAATCCCCTATGTCACTACACAAAACAGAGTAATAAAACCTGATTTCTCCCATTGGAAAATTCAAGCATTCCTTAAAACAAGACCACACATACCTCCCAACTCAAATGTAAACAAAATCAAATCAGGAATGGGCTTCTAGACACTTGTAAGTTAGTTAATTAGTTTGGAAGGTGGTAGAATCATGGGTCCTGTGGGCCAAAATTGCCTCCATAAACCTGCACCATTTGCTCTCCTCTCATTTAAGAATATGAAGAGATTCCCTCCTTGATGGTCGCAGCTCCCACATTCTGGAATGCCAAGGGGAAAAGGACTTTCCTCCTGTTCTTTTTTGGCAAGCAAGCATAACATGACTCTCCAGAAGGATTTTAATGCCGGATAATAACTCCTGGGCTGTTCTGTGGGCAGAGGGAGCTCTTATTTCTCCTGAAATAATTGGGGAATGTTTGTTCTATCAGATTTTTTTTTTTAAATATTAGGGTTCTTAATCTTGGACAACAGGTGAGGCGCCAGAGGCAAATGTCCCAAATCTTCTCCTTTGCTGGAAAAGTTTAAGCCAAGGCTGAACTTCCAGGGCTACTGCAGCTACATCCTGCACTAATGCAGAGATGCTACAATTTCTGTGCTGAACAAGAAGGGCTAGGTGATCTCCAAGCTACCTTCTCAACATCTATGAAAATAATATATTTTGCTGTGTTTTTCCCTGGTTGGGCATTGTTTTGAGCAACATGGAAAATAGATGAAATAGATAAACACTGATTGACTCTGATTCAAGGACGATTTGCCAGGGAGGGGGATCAAGGACAGCAATATTAGCTATGCTAGTCTTCCTCTCCCTGGTGTCTTCCAGAGGTGCTGGGGTGCAGCCCCCACCCTCCCCAGTAAGCATGACCAACATGCCTGTTGGAAATGATGGGAGTTGTAGCCCAGTGCTTCTGAAGGGCTCTCGGTTGGAGCAGAGTGCCCTATTTCCTTGGAAACTGAAAGCAGCCATTGAACTAACTATGTTTCTCACAAGGGTCACTTTCACTTTTGTGAGTTGATTTTAGCTTGTGGGTTTCTGCTGTGTCCTGAAGACATTCCTGGACTCTGAGACAACCGAGAGAGGAGACAGAGAGCCCATCCCAGACTCAGGATCCCCAGCAAGTGGAGACAGGACTTTAAGGGGGGGGATTAGTGTCCATTTGCTTTCACCACAGACAAGATCAATAAAACCGTCCTGACTGCTACAGACTCTCCTGGGAGGTGACCTTCTTGACAGTTTAGTGCCAGTCTTATTCATACAAGCCTGGTGCCACAAGTTTGGCAGAACAGTTTTAATTTGCCGGCATTGTTGTTGTTGTCTTGGGATGCTATACAAACTTTCTTCCCAGAATATATTTTTTTGGGAACCAAATCTGGCCTGTACAAACAGACTGGAGATGTTTTTTTTCTGGGTTTGCAGCATAAAAACAGGGCTCTTCAAATCACAGCAAAGCCTATGGCACTAGAAGGAAGATGAATCTGATTTTGGAGAAGGTGGTTGGCGGCCACAGCTTAGTGGCTATGGGACTGGGCAAGGTGACAGACGAGGAGGCCACTGTCTCCTTCCAGTCTGAGGAGAAGTAAAATGAGGGAAGAAACTGCTAGAGCCTCAGTGATTTGCAAGTAAGTACTGAGGAGGGACTCCAGCGTGCTACTATACAAGAAATCTGGCTTTGTTGCTCCCAGACCAAAACTAACTATGAATAGCTGATGCCTGCACTACCAATCATGTGGTTTAACCATCACTTTATCCAGCAGATAGGAAAGTTAGCAGATAATGCTTAATACCGTTTATTAGTAATAAGCTTTAAAAAATCTAATCAGTTATATTTACACTGGAAAAGAAAAATCATGAGTGATGTTTTTCAGTCTCCTTCTGGACAGGATTTAGTGTAGGCATTTAGCATAATTTTAAAGGACAATTTGACGTAAACTGAATAGTTCATTTTCTCCCTGAGGGACACGCAAAAAGCCAAGAGGTCAGTTTGCAAAAATCCAAGAGAACTAGACTTTCGGTAAAGAACTGACTGGAAAACCTAAACTTCATGGGTCTTTTTCTCATTTCCTCATTTAACTAAATAGCAGCTTCATTAATTTAATTCTGGAATTCAGTTCCTGCTGAAATATCAATCTATATCAATCAATCTATCCATCTAAATCATGAATCTAAATCAGATTTCAAAGTGTTTTTATTAGAAAATCTCTGTTGTAATCAAAGATTACAATACTAGAAAAGAATAGTACTAAAAATTTTTTGGAAAAGTCCAGAGACCTCAGATTTGGAAAAATGGTTGTATAAAATTTTAGATATGATGATGGATAAATTTTCACAACATATTAAGGGGAAAGAAAAAGTACTTAAAGAATGGCAATCTATAAAAAATTTCTTCAAACACAAGTGGAACGATGTTATCGAGTAGATTAACTGAAATACAAGATGGTAGATATGTGTTACTTCTTATTCTGGAACTTTTTTATACTTAAACATTAAACATTAAATATATAAATATTATTAATTAATATTAATATTGATTGATGTTAACTAATATTTATTTAATAAGATGAAGTTATGTTAGAAGTTGAGCTAGCTAGATTAATAGGTTAAAGGTTTATGAATAATGGGATTAGGCTTAGAGAGGAAGTGTTTCTATGTTTGTGTTATGTAGGTCAGGTTAGAAAGTAGGTGCTTTGGTATGTATGTATGTACACACATATATGTATTATTGTTACTGCGGTCTAGGCCTACCCGGAGATAGCACTCGATATCACTTTGATATCAAACAATTCGGCTTTCCTCTGCCACCCCGCTCCATGTGTTTGTGAGGCCTCCGGACAAGCACGTAAACAGGCACGGCCGATAATTGCTGGACATTCCATTCTCCGCCCAGGCAGGCCAGATACAGCCGGTTCGTCGCTTCAGGGACCTCTCCGGCAAACACCTCATTGCATATGCGCGATACTAACAAAGGCTCCCTGCCCCGAGCAGGCAACCTGACAAAGCTGTACTAAGCGCTCCGCATTTGCATACTGACTATTGTTAAGTCGGCTCTAAGTAAATCATGCTAAATTCTGACCTTTCCAAAGCTTTGTCCCGCTCCTAAATCGCATTGTTCTCACCGAGTAAGGTATGGCCTGCAGTCACAATTCACCCTATAAAAACCCCTGATTCCGAGATCCTCCTCGGATTGCTTCTGAGTTCCAGACCGCCTTGTTGCCGCTTTGCCTGGCAAGCCTTCCCCTCAGTTCCAGTAAGTGAGCCCGCTCAACCCGGGGATCACTCCGAACTTCCAGACCGCCTTGCTGCCACTTTGTTTGGCGAGCTGTCCCCTCAGTCCCATGTACTGAGACACCATACCAACAAACTCAATCTTCAGACCTCTAAAGGACTACGATACAGATGTCGTATCACCCATTTCCCTCTAAAAATCCCTACTCCAAGTCACTCTCTGATTCCTTAGTTATCTGTGTGATTGTGGTGTCTTTAATATTATTGTCTGTACTTAATAAACATCATTTTCATTACTTAAACCCGTCTGGCTGCTTGACTGACCTGACCCTGTGGATGCTGGGTTGTAAGATCCTGCTAAGTTACCCTGCCTCTCGCTAGCTTTAGTGAGTGCTCCAGCTAGTTCTCCCCAAAGTTGTGTTATTGTTTGGTTATTGGTGTCCCTCCCGGGACCCTCAGAGATCAGGGTAACACTATCTATTGTAATTGCAATTTCTTTTTAACTTTTTCTTTTCTTTCTTTTTCCACTGGGTTTCCCTTTCTCTTTCTTCTCTTCTATATTTGCCAATCAATGTAACACAAGGTGTGTTATGTCATGTTCTGTCAGTTTGTTCTGCTTTTGCTTAATAAAATTTTTTTAAAAAAATTCTGAGAGAGCCAGTGTGATGTAGGAATTTGAGTGCTGGAATAGGACACTGGGAAACTAAGGTTCAAATCTCCATTCAGCCATGAAAACCCACTGGGTGATCTTGGGTAAGTCCCAATGTTTGAGCCTCAGAGGTAGATGAGGGGGAACCCTCCCTGAACAAATCTTGCCAAGAATCCCTGTGACAGGGATAGGTTGCCTAAGGGTCAGCCTAAGTCAGAAATGATTTGAAGGCACCCCAAAACACTTGATTACTGAATTGATTCCACTGTACTTAGTTCCTGTCAGTGCTTTAGTTTTACTTAGTGGTTACACTTAAAGCCAACCACATAGCTCCTGAGGGCTAATGCTTTCAGCCCAACACTTGGAAAAGTTACTGTTTTAGACTACAACTTCAAAATCTCTCAGCCGGCAGAACCATTTGCCATCAAAACTACCTTTCCCAAGCTCTGTTTTCACCCTGCCTCACACAGCTCCTCGTGGCTTCCTATCTATTATAGGAAGGGGGAGCTTTTGGGGGGCATTGAGACTTTTCCATCTATAGAGGTGCCCTGGTGCAATTTAGGAAAGTAGGAAACTGCTGTATACTGAGAGGGGAGCCAACATGGTGTAGTGATTTGGGTGCTTGGCTTGGACTCTGGGAGACCAAAGCTTGAATCCCTGCTCAGCCACGGAAAACCTCTTTGTGACCTTGGGCAAGTCATATTCTCTCAGGCTCAAAAGAAGGCAATGGCAAACCCACTCTGAACAAATCTTGCCGAGAAAATCTTATGATAGGTTTGTCTTAGGGTTGCACTACGCAGGAACGTAACAACAAATACACTGACTGAGACCCATGGCCCTTCTGGCCCAGTATTCCCAGCTCAATCTGGCAGTGGCTCTCCAGGGGTATCAGTCAGGATACTTTCCTTGTCCAAACTGGAGATTGCTGGTATTATTCCCTGGTGGTCTCTCTTCCAAGTACTAACTAGGCGTAACCCTATTTAGCTTCTACAATCAGATGAGATTGGATGTATTCAGAATAGCTGATCATGACTTTTGGTCCAGACTATTTGAAAAACCCTATCTCCCTATATGAACCAGCTAGAGCCCTCAGATCTGCAGGGGAAGGCTTTCTCTCAGTCCTGCCAACATCCCAGTATCAGCTGGTAAGGACACAGGAGACAGCTTTCCCAGTGGCTTCCACAAACGTTCTTCCATGGAAGGCTAGGCCGACCCCCTCCCTGCTATGCTTTTGTAGGCAGACAAAGACATTTCTTTTTAGACAGGCATTTAATGGGTCAGCTAGAGACCTTTTTACTTATTTATTAATTTTTTTTAATATATTGTTTTATATTGTTTATATTGTCTTTTTAATTTTAAATTGTTTTTATGTTTTTAATGCTTTTTTAACCTTTTGGAAGCTTCATTCATTCCCGTTTTGGGAGAAAGGCGGCATAGAAATTCAATCAATCAATCAGTTAGTCAATGGAGGCATAATTTTATAATTTTAGAGAATTTTGTTAAGGGTTCTAAATTGTGCAGAACTTCCTTGGGGAGGAAAAATATTCCACTGCAGATGTTGTCTCCTCAAGTACGAGTGGTTGGAAGAGCAGGAAGAGAGCTAAAGACACCATCCTTTTTGTACTTGGGTTGCTCTTTTATGTGAGCAAGTCCTGCAAACTAAATGTAAATGTAGCTGAACCAAGATGCACTCAGAACAATATCCCTGGCATTCTTCTTAACAATCGAGACAGTCTAACTATACTTCCTTGCGATAGCTGAAGTTGGGAGATTGTGTTTTGTTTAAACTTTCATACCCTCCTACATTTCACAGAGGAAAACCAGGACATATGTGGCCAGGCAACATCAGAGTGTGGTCAAGAAGGAAAAAGTTATTAATGAGAGAGAACACACAAGCTAGGAGGGGCTGCAGGCAGTTTGCTTTTGCTTGATTATTGGATCATTATGAATTTTCTGACAGTCACCATCATTTAACATGTAGAAAGACTGGGGAAAAGTTAAGTTATTGGACTGCAAGTCCCAGAATCTCACAGCCAGCATGACCTACAGTCAGCATTTGCAGCATAGAGTATATTTTCCAGGCTATGAGAAAGATACTGAAAAATATATCCTATAGACTGGTTCAGCAGGGGGTCTTTCAGACAGGAAAACATAGCTAGCTGAAACTCCCCCCCCACAACTAAATGTGTGTTAAGGGACGAAATATCCTAAGGGCACCAGATCCCCTCTGATCTTTGAAGCTAAGCAGAGTCAACCCTGGTTAGTATTTGGCTGGGAGGCCCCCAACTTACAAGGTGTTGTAGACTACATTTCAGAGGAAGGAACTGGCCAAACCATCTCTGAGTATTCCTTGCCTAAGAAAACCCTCTGAAATTCATGAGGTCGCCATAAGTCTACAGGCAACTTGAAGGCACACACATACAATCAAATATTATTCATTATGATATCTAAATGGGTGGGCAAATGATTCCCTACATTTCAAACACACATATGTATTATAATGGATCATATGTAAAAGGGATACCATGACTTCCCATTTAAATGAAATGTGGCAGGCCAGCACTCTCTCCCTTTCTCTTTTGTGTTTGTTCAAATAGATTAGAAAATTTTGATTTTAAATTAACCGTGGTTCTCTGTATGTAATGCCTAAACTTCAAACTATGGCTAGTGAAAGCAAAGCTAGATCACAATATGCTTCCATGTCCTGATTTGTTTTCCGATTTGTTCTCAGTTTGGCAGGAACAGTCTCAACTAATCCTCACTTGTCCCAGTTTTTCAGCTGCTCTTAAAATTTCCAAGTTTCTTTCTCCTTTTTCCACTTCCCCCCTTTGTCATCAGCTTATTTCAGTTGAACTGAAAACTGAGTTCAACGTGCACGAAATTAAGTCGGGGGGGGCAGAATTTTGCCCTTCCCAGTAGGCTCAGTCAAAAGCAAACTCCTAGCTCGGGTGTTCTCCCTCATGAATAACTTTTGGCATCTTTTACTTGGCTATAGGCATCCCAGTTTTCATCTGTGAAATGCTGAAGGGTATGAATGTTCAAAGAAACCAGTTCCCAAGTTCAGCTATCAGAGGGGATTGTAATTAGATTATCCTGTTTGTTAAGAATTCCCTCACAGATATTGTTCTGAGTGCATGTTGGTTCAGCTACATCATTCCCTGGATCCCAGATACCAAAGAATGGACTCTTCCGTCAGGATTTATCCTCCCCTCCTGTCCTATCACTACTGCAATTAGTTTTTCTATGTTATGACATCTGATCTACTGAGTATTGCATTTGACAAAGATAATGAGAGAACCAGCATGATGCAATGTTTTGAGCATTGGACTATGACTCTGGAGACCAGTGTCTGAAACCCACTCAAAGACCTTGGGCAAGTCACACCCTCTCAGCCTCAGAGAACGGTGCAGGCAAATCCTCTCTGAACAAATCCTGTCAAGCAAATCCCATGACAGAATGGTCTTAGGGCACCATAAGTCAGAAATGATTTGAAGGCACACAGCAACAACAACAGTTGACAGTAAACTCCACAAGTCCATCTCCAACTGCCGTACCACGTTGGTGCCTGGAAGTGCTGTGAAACCTTTACATTATTATCTCCCTGACGTGTAATGTGACTCCCTGTAAGACCTGAGCTTTTGTTGCATTTCTATAAATGTGCTAAGAATGGAACAGATCAGCTTCTGAATGTGTTTTTCTTGATAATTTCCCCCTCTTACACAGAATCTGTTTCAGTACAGGAAAATATTATGAGAGTAGGTCTTGTTCAAGCTCAGTGACCAGATTCCAAGAGTTTAAAGCTACTTTCTGGAGAACAGCACCCTCAGTCCATAAAGTAACTTTTCATAGCTTTAGCAGATTCCTTTCTAGTGCTGTGTGCGCGCATGTGCCATTAAGTCATCTGTTGACTTAAAGTGACTTCAAAGATTTCATAGGGTTTTCTTAGGCAAGGAGTATCCAGATATGGTTCTGCTCCTTCCTACCTCTGAAATAAACCAGCACCTAGTTTTCACTGGAAATCTCTCATCCAAGCAGGCTGACCCTGCTTAACTTTCAAAATCAGACAGGATTTGGTGCCTTTAGAGTACTGAGGCAGCTTATATCACTAAATATCAGAACTAAAACATTCAATTGCTAGGGGGAATATTTGAGTTTTGCCATTTTTAATGCAAGCTTTATTTCTTTGTATTCTTCTGTGTAAATACTGGTGTGTTATCAGATTAAAAAGTGGGGAGGGCCTCCATTCAGAGGGAATTTGAGCAGGTATTTTTTGTTTCTTGGTTGTGTGACAAGCAACACCTGCTGAAATTTCCTCTTCTATACAACCATTAAAGATACAGGAGCCCTTTCCACTTTTCCATATGGCAACCCTAAGAGTGGGTTCCCACACTGGCCCTAGAATTTAGATCAGTTGTTGCTGCTGCTACTGCAGCAGCAGCTGTTGTTGTTGTCATTGAAAAACCCTGTTGAATTCCCATAGCCAAGGGAGCTGGGAGAAACATAATACAACTGTTATCCTGCTTCACATCCTGTTGACTCATTTTTGGTCTGTGACCCATGAGTAGAGAAACCTGATGAAATAGTGCTTGTAAAACATCCACATGAATGGGGAGTATCATTGCTCCTAAGGGAATTCCTTGAGATTTTTGTGCTGGGAAATTCACTAGAAAGATCAAAGGGAGATGTGCCTAGGTTGGGGTGCGGGATGAGGAGAATAGGCTCACACCTGCATTTTGGCCTCTGACCTCCTAAACAGCCTGGAGCTTTCCACCACAAGAAATCAAAAGAAAGGTGAACCAGAAGACACGCTGAGAAAAGGGGTGAAATTGCCAGTTGCTGCTTGTTGGGACTCAGAAGACTGTCAGTGCTGAACTGGACCAAAGCACATCATTTGGGACAGATGGTCTGCTCCATAATTTGAGGACTGCAGTATAAAGTGAGAGTCAGCACAATGTTTGAGTGTTGGACTAGGACTGTGGGTGAGGGGGGTTTGAATCCCTGCTAAGATAAGGAAACCCACATGGAAAATTTGAGGAAAGTTCACTCTCTCAGCCTCAGACAAGGGCAATGGAAAACCCCTTCTGGATAAATCTTGCTAAGAAAACCCTGTGATAAGTTCACCCGACATACATCAGGATTGACTTGAAAGCACACAGCAATAACAAAACATCATTTGCATTCACATCCAAGGCCCATGTTCTACAGCACTCAAACCTTTTAAACACAAATACATGCATACACAGCTTTTGGAGAGATGACCTTTGTGCTGTTATCGCAAATTGTTGTGGAAACTCCCTTCTGATTCAAAAAAACAGTTCACCCTGAGGCCTTGTGGGTGAGGGAGAGAAGGGGCAAACTGTTGATTGCAGAAAAACAGAGTATTTGGATCCTAGCTGAGAGAATTATGCACTGCTCCAGTCATTCCAATTCACTTAAGACAAACAAGATGACGGGATGGATTAAACTAGTGGTTCTTAATCTGAGGTCTTTGGACCTCTGGAGGTTTGCAGAGCCCTCCTCACAGGGGGTCCACAAAACCCTGCTGCTAGACACCAACAGCTGTGGCAGCAACAAGGATGCAGCAGTAGCGGGGTGGGTGGGTGCTCAAATGGCAAGGGAGCAGTTTGGGCACATGAACATGTGTGTCGCCGTGCCCCTTTCATCAGGGATGCAGCAGCAGGGTGTGTGGGTGCCAAGGGACATGGCAGCAGGCATGTGTACTTGCCTAAACTGCTACCTCATTTGCAAATGAGAGAGCCATTTTGGCACCTGCAAACCACTCCCCCTTCCACTGCCATATCCTTGACCAAAGGGACATGGGGGCAGGCACATATGCATGACCAAATTATGACTCTGGAGGCGGGTTTGAATCCCCTCTTGGCTGTGGAAACCCACTAGGTGACCTTAGGCAAGTCACATTCTCTCAGTCTCAGAAAAAGGCAAAGGCAACAAATCTTGCCAAGAAAACCTCAATGATAGGTTAGCATTAGGATTGCCGTAAGTCAGTTTTCAAAGGGGAGAGACAGGACGGCTAGAAAGAACCTCCTCCTGTCAGTGGCACTTTGTTGCTACATGCCTTCAAAGCACTTCTGAGTTACGGAAACCCTAAGGTGAACCTATCAGGGGGTTGGTAAGATTTGTTCAGAAGGAGTTTGCCTTTGCTTTCCTCTGAGCTGAGAGAATATGACCTGCCCAAGGTCAATCAGGACCTGAGCAGGGATTTGAATCCTAGTCTCCAGAAGCCCAAAATAAATAAACATTTTAATATTTAAATAAATGTTTGACTTTTAAATCTAAATACTTAAATCTTGACTTAAGTCTTTGGGATCACTGGCAACAAATTATGTTTATAGGTGGTCCCTTGTAAAGAAAAGGTTAAGAACCATTGGATTAAACATACAGCAAATAAGACGGATGTTGACTGATGTCTGCCCATCTCTTTACTTGTTGCCATTTCCAGAAATTAGGTCTGTGAGACAGGATTCAGTCTTTTGACAGTAAGGACAAACAGGCAATTATTTTCCATATATTTGATGGCCTATTTGCTAAAGTATTTTATAATGCTGCTGTTACATGTCTTTGCTCCAACTTATGGCAACCCTATCTAGGGCTTTATTAGCAAGAGTTATTAAGGGGAAATATATTGTGCGTATGTGTCTTCAAGTCACCTGTTGAATCAAAGTTACCCCATTAATTTCACAGGGTCTTCATAGGCAAGGAGTACTCAGAGGTGGTTTTGCCAGTTCCTTTCTCTGAAATATAGTTCAAAATGAATTCCACAGGAAAATAAGTTTGAAATTTTTAAAAAAACCCACTGCTGTACTCTCCACCCATATTCATAAGAAAGGATCAATAATTGGTCTCTCTTCCCCCCCCCCATGTTTTAAGGACGCTTTTGTTAATCATTATAAGGAAGAATGTTACTTAACAAAGGAACCTCTGACTCAGATCACTGTTGAATAATTAGCTATGGAAAGTATAGTAGCCATTGCCAGCTGCTAAATCCCTTGGACAAAAGGGGGAAAGAAACTATTTAAGTGGATAAATGAAAGCTGTACTCTCAGGTAATATCCTGATGAAGATCAAAGAGGCACATAAGTAAAGATACATCATGAAAGTCAAGAATAACTGGACACATGATTTACCCAGTTAAGCAAAGATATAATGTGGTTAGCATGATATAGTGGTTTGAGAATTGGGCTATGACTCTGGAAACCACAGTTCAAATCACCACTCAGCCATGGAAACTCAGTGGTGACCTTGGGCAAGTCATATTCTCTCAGCCTGAGAGGAAGGCAAAGGAAAACCTCCTCTGAACAAATCCTGCCAAGAAAACCCTGTGATAGCTTCACCTTAGGGTCTGAAATGACTTGAAGGCACATGACAACAAAAACAGGGTGATACTCATATATGGTTTATATCAGTGGTTCTCAACCTTCCTAATGCCGTGACCCTTTAATACAGTTTCTCATGTTGTGGTGACCCCCAACCATTATCATAGTGTCAGAAGCTCAACCTGAGAAGGGCTTGAAGCGAGGTCTTAGGCGACCCCTGTGAAAGGGTCGTGCGACCCCCAAAGGGGTCCCGACCCCCAGGTTGAGAACCACTGGTTTATATGGAAAGTTTATAGGATACATACAAGAAATAATTTAATAAGCCTTACAAGAACTGGGTAAGAACCATTGTTTTAAATGGTCTACACATTACATGTGAAGACATTTTGGAGATGGGGGAGCTGTGTAAATCTGTTGCCACAAAGAAGAACAAAGAATCTTGTGGCAATTTAAAGAATAAGCAAGATTCATTTAGCATGGGCTTTCATGGATATGAGCCATCAGGAGTGGATCTGATGAACAGGGCTGCTGTCCACAGAAGCTTATCATCTAATATATAAAAGTCAAAGTTTGTCTGTTTGTCTGTGTCAAGTGAAGACCTCATATGATTGGTTGCCTAAGAAGATTTTATGGAATTCTGGGGTTTGCAGTTTAGGAGGGAGCCTTTAAAATTCTCAGCCAGAGAGCTCTTGGCCCTCAGTCAACTGTGTCTGTCTTGAATAGGCTGGTTGCTATGGAGATGAGGCCTAGCAGCAAGGAAGAGGGCAGTGTATTCCCTCAGGAACCCAACCTCTGTATGTTAATAACTCTGAATACAGATTGGATTGGGGAAGATGGGGAAAAGTTACAGGTAATGGACAAGACAGTTGAGGGAATTAGAGACACAGGATCTCAAATTTTTCTAACAAATATCACCTATGAGAAAATAAAATCCAGGCAACGCCAGGTATATATGCTGGCTCTTGATAAAGCTTCTTAGTGTTTAAAGTGCCAGACAAAGAAATAAAACTAAATTGCCAATTCAGAAATATCACAGACTACAGTATAGCCCTTCTGGGACTCTTGCTTCTTCTTCAGATTGCATGTTTGAATGTTTTCCCTTGTAAAGTTATTTCAATAAGAACGAATACTGTGAAGTTGAGAAAAGATTAAAGGTGTTTAAAACGTTTTCACAAAATACTGTCTCCCAAACCCAATCAACCTATACAAGTGAGAGTGTAACGTACACAAACAGAGAGTAAATTTATTACAGGAGACAGCAAGTAAGCGAAGCCTTACAAACCAATTATAGAAGGAGGCAGTTTACAAAGCAATACAAACGCCTTTCCAATAAATAAGCTGTTAATCAACTTCATGTCAGAGAAAATGCCCTTCTACCAGCAAGTATGGAGATTTTAGACAGTAAAGCTTCAGTCATATATGCTGAGCTGGGGAAAGTATGCCCACTTTTGACTCTGGCCCCCTCACCAACTGGTTGCTGCCACCTGTGGTATTTCTAATAGGCCAATGACTCTTTGCAGGAAAAAGATTGTCCACTTAATAGAGAATAAGGCCCAGTAAACCCAGTGTGGTTTACATCTCAACAGGCATGCACAAAGTTATCCTGTAACTTGTTTGTCACCACTTGCATTATTCCTATACAGAAGGCATCTTGTAGGAGTTAATCTGAAACTTATGTTACATGATGAAACTACATGGTTGGGAGATAACTTTTTGCACTGCAATAAACATATATAGAGTACGTGCAAAAACCCACATGGGCAAGATTCACACTAATTCCTGCCTGAAAATTTAACTTTTTTTAAAGACGCTGTGAGAGGAAATTAAAGAATTGTCTTTTCTCCCCCACCCTGAACAAAAATCAATAAAAAAATGTGGAGAATCTTGGTGTAACAATTTGACAGAATCCATTTTTTCCCTCACTCTACTTGAGTAAGTACAAAAAACAATTTAGGAATATGACTTTTTCAGATTATAGCTCCCAGAATCACAAGTGGCTATGCTGGATGGAGAATCTGGGGAGTTTCAGTCCAAAAAGTGATCCCCCCTGCCCCGCAAGCTCTGGAAAGCCACCTAGAAAAAGATATCACTTGACCTTGCATTTGATCTACATTGGGCCGTATAAGTGAAGCACTAAAAACATACCACAGTATACCTTTAGTTGGAAAGGCACAGTTTCTTTTTCACTTCCTTTGAGAGAAATCTACTTGCTTATGATTTCAACTTCTGTCCGGTTTATCTAGGTGGCACAATGATGCATGGCTAGGAGTTTAACATGGCAGCAATCCTACCTCCCAAATCCAGTGTTCAAATGATTGAGATAAAAGAGACAGGATACTGAAGCTTGCAACCCTAATTCCTCAGTTCCTCCCATATTTTTTTTCTAAACTATAACCTCTCCGTTTTAAACACAGTATTTACAAAAGAGGGTGCCACAAGGGTAACATGAGGTATGCTGTAACTTCAGCACTGCTGTGTCCCCCTTTATCTTGAACAGTGTTCGAAACCTCTCAACACTGTGGCATTTGTTACTCTCAACCACAGCTGTCTTTTGACTGCACCCTATCATAATTCCTCAACTAGCAGGGTCAGCCCTAGCACTTGGTACAGTGAGGCAACTGCCTCAGATGACAGAGGTAATATCCCCTGAGGCAGAGCAATTTCCCCCTATTGGGAGAAAAAAGTGTGTGTGGTGCAGAGCCTGTCCTGCAAAGTAGCCTGCTGTCCTCATGTGTGGTAGAGAATACTGCTCCATCACTACATTTGCAGAAGGTTTCATTGAAATACAGTCTGCTTCTCTTCATAGACTTGGGGCAGCCATCTTGTCCTTTGTCTCAGGAACCATAAGGGTTTGGGTGGCCCTGATTACTAGAAGAGATATCATTTACCTAGAGCATTGCAAAGAAATAGCTGCCCAACCTTCTCTTAAAAACCTTCAGGAAGGCAAGCTAAGAGTAGTCCATACATTCTGCAGAATAAAGTGGAGAAAGTCCTGACATGGTACGAGGAACTGCACCTTGCCAAACAAACTACACCTTGCCAAATAAGGGAATAATGTTATAATTTTCTCTTTTCTTATTAGAAAAAAGAAGAAAAAAAAATCCCTAATACAGCAGTGAAATGGATGGGGTGAGAACCTTTTTCCCTTAGGCATTAGTTTTTGGTTTAACTTCAAAACAGTTATGTGTTTATTTTTATACGCAGGAGACTATTAAAAAATGGCACACTTCCCCTGTTGTCTGAAGCAATACAGTCCACTCTGCTTTCTCAGAATTTTACAGCCTAATTTTATTGAATCCTTTACTCCTTATTCCCTTTTACTCTGTTTCATCTTTATTGTTTGGACCGTAAGCCTATGAGCAGGAATTTGTGTTTTCAAAATTGATTGTATACATGTAACTCTCAAGTCTTTTTTTGTGGGGAGGGGGTCTGAGGATATAAATGCTGGAAAGAAAGAATGACAGACTAGGACTAAAGACAATCTTGAGAGGCAGTCATTTTCTTGCTGAAAATCTGAATATCTTGCTATATCTGTGGCCCCAAACCAACTCTAACAGTCTTGGACACTGGATCAACACTGGTGGACACTGGAATCAGTTTGCAACACTTGAGCAAGTATGTTGACAATGCTGGATGTCTCTCATTCATAGAGTTGTCATATGTTGAAGCCAATTTTGCCGGCAAATAACAACAACAAATTTTCATCGGAAAATCTATCCAGTCACTTCTGGGTTTCACGCTGAGCAGCAGTGAGACTGTTTTCCCACATGGATTGCTCTTATTGGTTTGTTGGTTTAATAATATTTAACAACAATTTTTGTTTTAAAAAAATCAAAGTGGCCTACAATGAAAACCATTTTCTACACAGAGCCCTAATGTTTAACATAAATCTAACTTCCTGTCACTTAAATTTGTAGATCAGCAGTTAAAAATGAAGGGGGAATAATTCTTGCTGGACTTCTTTTAAATCCTTTAAGAACATAAGAAAAGCTGAACTGATCAGATGAAAGACCTTTCTAATGGGCAATCAGTGCCTCTGGGGAATCCCTAAGAAGACCAAACATGTAATAGCATGCTTGTGTTCCTCAGCAATTGATACACAGAGGCATGGTGCCTCTGATATGGGAGGTGATATATGGCCATCCTGATCAACAGCCACTGGCAGTCTTGTTCTCCATTAATTTGTCCAGTCCCATTTAAAGTCCTCCATTTGTCCCTCTTCTTGTGGTGGTGAATTCCACAGTTCTCCTGCACATTGTATGAAGAAACGTTTTATCTGTCCCAAATAGCAACAAGGACAATTTTAAAATTGTCAACACATTTCCCTTTAAAAGAAAAAAAATATTTTATTTATAATGCCCAGTTCCCCAGCATCCTTGGGCACCCTGCAAGGCCCAGAGCATAGCAGGGGAGACACTGTATAAACCTTTGGACTCCCTTTTAACCTACTGCTCTTTTCCCTTCTTCTTGTCACTGCCTGTCCACAGGTCCTCTATAAGCAAGTAAGCACTGATGGGGGCAAGAAAGGTAGACCAACACCCTCCAATGACCTTGTGCACATGCTTGCTCTCTCTCTCTCTCTGAATCAGGCCCAAAGATTCAGCAAACAGAAGATGGCAAAAACAATAAGGATGTTGGCATGTTTCTCACCCTCCCCCAAAACTGGAAGAACCATTCATACACTCCAACTGTCCTGATTTGGCTGGGGCATTCCCAGTTAATCCCTTGCCATTTGCTTTTCAGCTGCCTCAGTTTCTTTCCCCTCCTACCAATTTCAGGCTTTGTCCTCAGGTTACTTCAATTGCTGCAAACTGAGTTCAAAGTAGAGAAATTGTTTGCACTCAGTTACCATAGTAGGGAGAGAGGAGAGGAGGGGCAGAGCGTTGCCCTTCCTTGTAGGCTCAGGCAAAAGTTAACAGCTGCAGCCTTTCCTAGCTTGTGTAATTTTTCTCATTAATCATTTTTGCCATCTTGACTCCACTCAGATGTAGCTTGACCATGAGTGCCTTGGTTTTAATCTGTGAAATGTTGGAGAATATGAGTATTGTGATGATAAAGTCCACTCTCCAACTGAAGCCAGCATTGTGCCTTGCTTGTTGTCCTTCTTTATAATCTACACCACAGACATTTCTTTCTCACATATAATTACGGTTGTTGTTTTTTGAAAAAAATAATAGTGTTGTTATTTTCATGCTCTATAAATCACTGGATTGGCCCAGAAGGCCCGCTGCACTTGACTGCTGTCTGTACCACAGAATTTATGCACTCTCTCCACAGCAAGGGTAAATAAGCGACAAGTGTGGAAGGTGTTTTCTGCACTGGTACACACTGGAGGCTTTAGGGACTTCCAAAAATGCCCAGACAAAAAATTCAGAAGCGGGCAAAAAGAAGTCCATTTCTGGTTTTGAAAAACCAAAGCAATCTATTTTTTAAAAAATTGCTGTTCCTTGATTCCAGGAGAGGCAATTAAAGACTAATAACTGCACCAAAGTAGATATATATGGAGTTGGCATCCAAAGTTTTCCCACTATTTTCATTTAATTCAAGTCTCAAGCCATGTTCATTCCTATTGATTTCCCATATTGCCCATTAAATTTCCATTTCTATACTAAAGAGACTTGGCCCTTGCATACCCTGGGACGCTTGTGGCCAAGCACCATCAAAATGGGGTCAAGATGGCAAAAATTGTTAATGAGAAAGAACACACAAACTAGGAGAAGCTGCAGCAGTTTACTTCTGCCTGAGCCTACAGGGAAGGGCAAGATTCTGCCCTCTCTTCTCCCTCCCTGCTGACTTAATGCAATGAAAACAACTTTTACATTTTGAACTCAATTTGCAGCAATTGAAGTAAGCTGAGGAAAGTGGAGAAGGAAAGAGAAACTAGAACATTTTTTAAAACGGAGCTGAAAGAGTGGGAAATCAGAGGATTAATCAGGATAGTTGGAGAGTATGCCTTTGGTCTGCATAAGCAACACAAGCCCATCTAAGAGGATCAGAAATTGAGATGACCTGTCTTTTATGTTAATTATTATTTTATGTTAATTACTTGCTAATAAATTGGACTCTCCTTATGGACTTCATGGACATAGGAAATTTTGGAGAAATCCTTTCTAATCCCACTTGGACACAAGGTTTTTGTTTGCTATAATGTTTTTGGTCTTGCTAAAAGAAATGAAATTATTTTACTAAGTGTTAACTAGATTAAATGTATACAAAGAAGCCAAAAAAAGTAGTACTATTCTTTTTCCATATTTTACTGTGATGGTTTTTATTGCAATATTATACTGTAACATTTTATTATATATTAGATTATTAGTTTTAGAAGGCAAATGCTTGCTTGTTCAGCAGAACAGGAATTACTGAGCCTTGGAAGGCAGGAAGAAAATGGAAATTGGGTTTTACTGAGCAATATTCTCTTCTTATCAGTGGGACGGACACTATTAGCAAATCAGAGCCCGCCTTGCAGTCCTCTTCTGCTCCTCAAATTATTATTTGTGCAATTGGGAGAACCTTCACAGCAGATGAGCTCATGTGAAAGGCTACAACGGGAGGAGAGGGAAACTGCAAGGAACATGCAACTTCTTTGTTGAAGCATACAAACACACTACTACTTTGTTGAAACAGCTTCACTGGCTACTGATTTGCTTTTAGGCATAAGTCAAAGTGCTAGTTGCAATCTATAAGCTCTACACTGCATAGACCAAGAACATCTGAAAGATTATGTCTCTCCATACAAACCTGCCAGCGTCTTAAGAGAGGGCTTTTTCCCAGCCCCGTTACAGGCACATTTGGTAAGGATACAGGGTACAGACTTCTCTGTGGCTGCTCCCATGGAGTGTCCTTCCATGGGAAGCTAGGTCAGCTGCCTCCCTGCTCTCTTTATGCCAGCAGGCAAAGATCTTTCTATTCAAAAAGCATTTAATGATTAATTCATTACAGGGAATCATTTTTAATAACAGGGGGTGCTGTGTTTTTTTAACTTAATGGCTGTGTTTTTAAAATGATTTTCACTTTTCAAAATGTAATGGCATTTTAATCTGATAACTTCTTTTCTAACTGTGTCTTCTAACTTTGTTGTTATTAGGTTTTAGCTTTTTCTTGT
This sequence comes from Ctenosaura bakeri, assembly GCA_948474755.1. Lineage (NCBI taxonomy): Eukaryota > Metazoa > Chordata > Lepidosauria > Squamata > Iguanidae > Ctenosaura > Ctenosaura bakeri. Next base: position 22,528 of record CAOLHI010005383.1, read on the forward strand.
TTCAGAGTTCTTGTAAGCCACTTTGAGACCCACAGCAGAAGAAAACTAGGACATGAAATAAATAAACCACTGAGCAAGCAGAAGTCCAGAATGTAATGCTGGACTTTGCTTCAAGAAAGACAAAAAGGAGAAAATGGGTGAATGTCAATTTGGAAGGAATTTAAAACATTGTTTTATGTAAGAGATACTTGTGACATGAGTGACAGTCACATCGTGGACATGTTTTGCTGTTATAAGAGGCATCTCCATGGTTGCTGGACAATGACACAGGTTAATCACTTCAGTGCCAATAAGCAGGGAATTCTCTAGCAATATAAGCTCGGGCAACATCTTCTGAGTGATTCAGTGACTGCCGTAAAGCCCTGGACCTGACTAGAAAGACTTACACAAGGTATATGGCATTGTTGGGCAGGGACCCATCAGACTTTGTCCTTGTACTATACCAGGAATGGTATGGTCAATTAATTACTGGATCGAACAAAGCACAACTAATGGGTAGCCCAAATTCTTAACCTAATAGTAAATACCACTGAATAGTAGCAGGAGTTGCTTCCAGGATAACTCTCCTCAATTCCTTCCCTCACTTTGATAAACATGATGACCAGTTACTAAAATACATACTAACAAATATGCCACTCAGTGCGAAGCCCTGGAAAAAAAGGCAGTTCACTGTTTCAGGGACATCTGATAGTGGAAGCACATTTTTGTTTTCTAAATTAAAAATAGGGACACATTTCATTCCAAAAGGTGCCAGAAGGAAGCTTACTCTGGAGTAGTAGCTCATGTAGAGATGCCTCCAGGCAGTCTCTTTTGAGGGAGAGTCATTCTGCTACATCTCTATATTGGGAGAGGAGGATGGACATGCTCCATTCATACCTGATGCAGAGATGAGGAAAAATGGTGTGATCCCAAAAGAGGCTGAGTTTGGGGGTGATGCAGAGACAACCTGGGCAACCTGCTAGGTAGATGGATACTTTGGGCTTCCTTGAACTATTAAATCACTTAATTTCAATTTCATCCTACATTGGCAATTCTCTTCCATCCTGCCAGTGTGTGCCTCAGAGCACAGTTTGATCATGACTGAGCTAACTCAATTTTATTTTTCCCCAAAGCAGATATGAGAACCCAAGACTCTCTTGGCTTTTTATTTTGTTAAATCCCAATTCCCCTTTCAAGCTCAGACCATAGACTCATGGGGACACCTAATGACTAGTTTCCTCTGCCCTAGCCAGCAACTGAGAACAGACTGGATGTTTATTGCTACACCACCACTCAAGTTTCACAACTGCCATATACTCCATCCTGGTCCATACTATCTGCAACAGAACAATATCTCTTACTGCACCTGAAGATATCCCTCAAAAGTTACCTGAATAAAAAATGCATGCTATAAGAAAAGGGCAGATGAAAGCATAACCATCACCACCAGCACATTTTCCTTCCCTGCTTTCAGAAAACCTCATAAAAAAGCTACATCCAGAAAAGGTTCAGTGCCACGTTTGTATAGAAAATAAGAATTACTTGTAGCTAGAGGCTTCCATGTCAGGGGACAGGCAATCTGCTCTGGATTTTAGACCATACTTTATGACAAAGGTGCTGAACCTTATTTCCCTCTGCTCCACCAGCAACCAGTGGGTAATGGACACCGCTGACGAAGGACCAATTGAGTCCAGCATTCTGTTTCCACACTGAGCAACTACCAGATTCTCCTAAGAAGCCCATGGGCAGGGCTTGAGGATGATAGCGTCCTTCTGCTTATGTTCCTCAGCAACTAGTATAGAGAGGCATACTGCCACTCAAGCTGGAGGTAATACATAAGCCTTATGACTAGTAGTTAGTCATAGCCCCATCCTCTAGCAATTTTTCTAATACCCGTTTAAAGCTGTTCAAGTCAGTGGCCATCTTGTGATAGTGAATGTTATAGTATAACTACATGTCATGTGAAAAAAATATTTCCTTTTACCTATCCAGAATCTCTCACAAGACAATTTCATAGGATGATTCCAAGTTTCAAGAAAGAGGGGGAAAGATGAGGGGGAAAGGATGACATTTTATTTTATCTGCAATTATTATAGACACTTTGACCTGTCATTCAACATGTTCCCAGCGCAGAGGTCAAAAATTCGTAAAATAAAATGAAATAATTAGAAGTAGTATTAGTTTGTAATTAATCTTTATTTTTATTTATTTACTACATGTGTGTGCTTTCCAGTAATGAAAGTTTTCTGATGTTGTTAGGTGACCCTAAGGCAAAACTATCATGGGGTGTTCTGGGGCTGAGAGTATGTGATACACCCAAGGCCACCCACTAGGTTTCCATGGTTGAGCAGGGAATCGAACCTTAGTCTTCACGGCCATAGTCCAATGCTGGGACTGCTAAACTATACCACACTGGCTCTGATTAGATACTTTTGCCTTAAAAAACACGTTGTTCTCTCTCCTCATGATACCTGTACCAGTCCTTGACTCTTAAGAAAACAGATGATTATCCTTTCTGCACAATCAATATCTCCCTTAAGGCCGCTGTTGCTTTTTTCTAAAAATGTTACAGATGTTCAAGGCAGGGGAGCAATGTGTCTTGAACATGCAGACAACAGTAACCAATGAGATTTTAGCACAGCAGGGAAAATGCTGCTGCAGCCACGTCCAGGCAGACACAAAGAGTGGTCAAAGCAACGCCTGCTGGTGGTGGCAACACTACTCTAGAAGTGAATATATCTCATATGGAGAATGTAAGAACCCCACAGATTGTTGAGGAAAAAAAAGACAAAGAAAAAAATGAAACTAAGTCTGACACAATTACTTTTGAGATGTCTCTTAACCACTATGTGGCACAATCTCAGTGGCATACTGGGAATGATTTCGCTCACCTCTTTTCTCCTCTCTACCCCTGCTCTAGACAGATCTCAAATCAAACTCTTCATGCTAGGGGTCACTGTATCCCAGTCACCAGAAAAAATTAAAGGGGTGACACCAAATACCAGGCTCTCAGCCCCAGAAAAACCTGTGATAGTTTTGTCTTAGGGCTGCCAGAAGTCCGAAATGTCTTGAAAGCACACAACAAAAACAATAAGCTCTATTTCAGGGGAAGGAACTGGCAAAACCATCTCTGAGTATTCTTTGCCTAAGAAAATCCGATCAAATCCATGGTGGTGCCATAAGTTAACAGGCAACTTGAAGATACATGTACACACACACATCAAATAGTTTTCTCTTCCATTGTAAATAGGATGGGAGCCTGGAAAACTGATTCTGTTGGGCAACAACACCCAGAGTCTCCTGACCAAGATGACAAAGATGATAATGACTGGTGGATTGAGAGAGTCATAAGTAATTTTCCAAACTACTGATATAGGAGGCAGCCCCCTGCCAAACTGAGACTGTGGAGAAGGAAAGCTAAAGAAGCCATTCTAAAATCCTATGGTCTCAGTACACCTGTATACATAAGAGCCACGCTATGCCTAAAGATGTGAATGTGAATAATATCTTTCATCACCAAATCAGCATTGTCAGACAGAGGGTTTTTTTAATGTCATTTCAGTTTGTTTTATAACTGTAGAGAATGTGGTTTGACCTTTGAAGAACAGAGAGGAGCTACTCTGTTTTGCCAAAGTGGGCTTCAGATGAAACAAGGCCTCTTTACACTGTGGGTAAATTTAACCAGATTCAGCCAATGGAGGAAAGCTATTTTGGACCATTTCAGACATATCCCCTCTGATTTCACTGCAACAAGGGCAATTTATGCTGTCTGAAGGCTCACTTCTAACATGATAATTTTTTTCACTATAGTTCAGTCCTCAATATGTGTAGATAGGAACATATGAAGCCGTCTCAGACTTGAGACCAAAAATGGCTGCCCCCTTTCATTCCAGTTTCAGAGCCCGACCAGACCTACTTCAAAACTAGTAATTGGACAAAATCATCCATGGTTTCTGAGGGAAGAACTGAAGAGGGGATTGGGTTATTCTTCCCAGAATTCCTTACAGCCACTAGCTAGGAATTTGGGGAGTTGTAGTCCACAAAAGAAACTTTATACAGCTCTGGTGCAGGGTAACCTACCTATAACACAGAGCTCCGTCCTCCAATGGAAGGGAACAGCCATGAGGCAGTCCTCAGTGGCCCCTTCACACCACACCCATTGTTTGATCACCTGGGGCAACTTTTTTAGTCTGTCTAAGATTAGAGACCACCCTGATCAGACCACTGGCACTATGGACATTGGCTGAAAATACTTGCTCTCCAGGGTTTCAGGCAATATGTTCCCTAGCCATACCTAAAGATGCCATAGACTGAAGCTGGCACTTTCTGTGTGCAAAGCACATGATCTGTAATTGATCTACAGACTTTCCCGATAGGAACATAAACCAGGTAAAAATTGGTTGTTGAGGGAGACCCAGAACAGAGAATGTTGGCCTAGAAAAAAAAAGTGGATGGATTCTGTTCAAAAAAACAGTGCTCAACTGCAGTGGTGCAGTTGCAGTTTCCCGTAAAAATCACTCTAGTGCTACAGACGCTAATGAAATGGGAATGGCTAAATCTAGACAAACATACTACACAACCTACAACCTCATACTGTAGACTGGATGCAGATCCTCCATTCAGCACTGCTGTTTTGTGCTCACAGTTGGACTGTTCACCTAACTACATTAGATCTTAGGATCTACTTCATCTGGGAGTTCGTGGAGTGGAAGAGGCAAGAGGCTGAGCCGCAAAAGCCAGGAAGTCACCAGTTCAAACCTTACCTCTGTTTTAGGAAAGCCATCCTCTTTCAACCTAACCTCTCCACCTACAAAGTGGGGGTAAAATAATTCTAGCTTGCTTTCTAAGGCAGTTGTAAGTATTACTTAAAGAATACACTGGAGCCTATACAGAGGTGAAGGGTGATCAATATTTGGAATCCACAGAACAGTTCCTAGAAAGAAATAAGTCAGGTAGGCAGAAAGGTGCTTCAGCTAAAGGGATCAGCCATCGCTGCAAACTCATAACATAATTATGCAGACTAAAATGGGACCCCCGAATGGTTCATGCAGTGCTGGCTTCCCTAACTGGGACTTTATGACTGTGTTAAATTACAAACTCCCATGGGAGCTGTAGTCCAGCACATCCAGAGGGACCGAGATTAGAGAAGGTTGCTGTGTGATATCTACCAGAAATTCTTGTTTGTGTGTATGTGTGTGTGTGTAGAAATATGCAGGAATCTTTCAAAGAACCATTCTTTCTGCCATTTCACACGTTATTGCTTAAATGTCTTTGGCAACAACTTATGCCACAAAGCTTCACTGTTGCTGTTAACTGCCATCAAGTCGACTTCAATTTATGGGGAACCTAAAGATGAGAAACCTCCAAGCCACTCAACTGCCCAGCTCAGGTCTTGCAGATTCAGGGATATTATCTTCCTCAGTGGCATCTATCCATCTGTAATGTGGTCTTTCTCTTTTCCTGCTGCCTTCTACCTTATCAAGCGTCATTATCTTTTCTAGTGAGTCATGTCTTCTTATGATATGGCCAAATTATGATAGCCTACCTATAGTCTACATCTATGCATGCAGAAACACATATACACACATCCCCCCCCCATGCAAATGCAGTTCTTGCTCAGATCAGACAGATCTAACACTCAAATTCATGCCCCTTGTTTTACCACTGCTTTGGTAGTGACCATTACTTCCAGTCTTCTCTTTTTTTCTAAGGCTGCACATTTCAGCACTGAAGGAAGGGGCATCTGTCTCTTCAATGTGGAACGTGACTTGTAATGCTTGGGACTCTTTTTCTTTAAAAAAAAAATCAAGCTTCAAACAATTTGCTTTTTTTTAAAAAGCCACGTTTGATGCTAGTTTTATTTTCCAGTCCCATTAGTCTCATTTTTAATTAAAATGGTTTGTTATCAACTTAACCCTTTCACATCCTCAAATCCCACACATCATGTCTGCAGCTTACAATTAAAAGAATAAATAAAAATAAAATAGACCTAAGGTTGTAAATAAGACAGTCGGATGGAAGGAAGGAAGTATTCGTAGCCAATAAAATCTGAAAATAGCCCTGAACTGCGATTTTGTCCTCGGCCGAAACCTAAATATTTGCGAACACAGTGGCTGAGAAGTTGGTTTTCTGCAGCGCGTTTCTCCAGAAGTAGGGGTGGGGAAAAGATCTCAGCCCCCCCAAAAATCATATTTCCCTGCCGCACAGCTCCTCTTTTTGAAAATAAGATTGGGGAAACATTTATAGTTCTCCTAAACAGGCGAGGGAAGGAGGGAATCGCCGCAAACATACACACGGAAATTAAAATCGTTGGTTTAAAAAGCAAAGCAGAGAGTCTGGAAGCCTTCCTTACAAAGGCCATTTCCGCACGAGCCTGTTATAGCGCGATGATTCCACTTTCAACCTCCTCTGGAATCCTGGGGTTTGCAGTTTCGGAGGGGCCGGCCGGCCCCTCCCGAAACTGCAAACCCCAGGATTCCAGAGGAGGTTGAAAGTGGAATCATCGCGCTATAACAGGCTCGTGCGGAAATAGCCAACGCGAACGCACACGGCACCCAAAAGAGAAGGCGGCTCAGGAGGGCTCGCCCCGAACATCAAGTGGACTTTTGGAAAAGTTGAGCCCAAACATCCTTGCTCTTCTGCTTTGCTAACTTCCACACCTGGGGGCGGCTTTCGGGGTGCCAAGGAACCCCCCCTCTCCCTCCCCGATCATCCCAAGCGCCTTCAGCTACAACTTTCCCCACTTGCGTCGTTACTCCGATAAAGTTGCAGCGATCGGGAAAGACGGGAGGACAAGAGGAGGCGAGCCGGGGTGGGGAACGAGGAAGTTAAAATCCAAACCGCTCCTTACTTTTTTGCCGTCTCCCCCCCACTTGGGCTGGACGCTCGGGCTCTGCTTTCCTCCACCTGGTGCGATGAAAAGCTCCCGGCGGCTCCCAGCAGTCTGGCTCGCGGCGTCTCCTTCTAGGGCCCCCGGATCACGCGCGGCCGGGCGATCACCTCCCCAAGTGGCGATGCCATCTCCCTCTGTCCCAGCCTCGGGGGTTTGCCGCAGATCTCTGAGGGGGAAGGAAAGAGACAAGGGGGAGGAAGGCGGGGGGGGAGGAAAAGAGTTGGTCTGTGTAGTTAGAAGCGGTGGGGGGGGAGAGAAAACTCCTCTGCCTTGCAGGATCCACCCTCTAATTACAGTCTGGGAGCCTTTGAGGGCCCGCTAGTATCCAATAAAGGAGGAGGGACTGTGGTGGTAGCAATAGGGATGGTGATGCGGGCGCCGGGCGGGGGGAGAGGAGGAGGAAGAGAGCCGTCAGCCTCCTCGGATTGAGTTTTCTTCTCCCCTTTCCTCGGACTTTAGAAGGGGGGGACAGGAGGGGAGCCAGGGGTATAGCGGGATTTAAAAAAGAAGCAGCAGCAGCAAGGGGAAACAAAGCACCAAAAAGGAGGAGAACTCGGGATATCTGAGAAGGAACGCACTGGGAAGGAGAGGAGGAAAATCAGGACCCCCATTTTAAAAACAAACAAGCACACTTGCCTATGCCAAGCCAGGGAGTGACCAGGTGGATTTTTCCCGCCTAGAAGCAGTCCTACCTTACAGCCAGGTAAGGCTGTCCTGGGTGGCAGACGATGGGGGACAGGAAGAGGGACGCGGACGCAAAAGCAGCCGCCCAACAACCCCTGTGGCACCTTGAAGACATCATAACTTTATTATAGCATGGCCTTTTGTGGTGGGCTCCCAGTCCACTTTATGTGAATTGTTCTCTAGAGGTTCAAGGATAAGTGTAGTAAACTGCAAAAACTTTCTTGTACAAAGAGCTATCTGATGTTCCCTGAGGAAGATGCACCACAAATAAGTGGTTTGAAATAAACAGTTGTTCTAAGGGAAAGATCCCAGTTTTTGAATAATAATAATAATAAAATTTATTTATATCCCGCCTCTCCCAACGGAACGAGGCGGTACTACAGCAATACATCAAATACTTTAAAAACAATTAAAACATAACCCATCCTCCCCACCCACCAACCCATCTGAAACTCCCTAAAACACATTAACTCTTAAAAACAAAGGACAGTTGGTGGGAGGCGATGGAGTACTAGTCTGGGAAGAGAACAGCCTTGACTGCTTTTTTAAAGCAGTCAAGACTGGTAATATGCTGGGTCTCCTCCGGCAGGCCGTTCCATAAATCTCATGTGCTTCAATCACTGTGTGGGAAGGGAGGCTGTGTGCCATGTTGTTTTCTGTCTGAGATACTCAAAACTCCCCCCTTGGAAGAGCATGGCTTGTTTACCAGAGATGGGTTGTCTCTTGTAAGGGCTTGTGAGGAATTCCTCTCTGTGCTTGAGCTAACAGTTTGTAGGGCCAGCCAAAGATGTTTTGTGTCTGAGACAGAGGCCATTTCTGCACTAGACTGCTATAGTGCTATTATTCCACATTTGACCTCCTCCTCAATCCTGGGGTTTGCAGTTTAGGAAGGAGCTCTTTGGCCTCAGTAAACTACAAACCTCAGAATTCCACAGGATGTTGAAAGTGGAATAATATCACTATAACAGTGCAGGGTGGAAATGGCCAGAGTGACAAATCTCAATAATTTGGCACAGCCGGCCCAATGACTTTGGTACATGAGGTAGAAAATCCCAGCGATAGCTCTCTCTCTCTCCTTTACATTAAAAATACAATAATAACAAAATTCATAAATAACCGTCTGCTGCTGTTAAGTAACATCCCAAATCTGTTGCTTCAGGTGGTTGCCTCACCCTGGCAAGTCCTAACGCCAACACTAGACCCTCCACATAAGTTAGCCTCTTTCAGGGTGTTTCCAGAGGTTGGGAGGAAGACTTTGAAAAATAATCCTTATGTACCACTGGTGGACTGCTGCACAATTCGTCAAACATAAAGAACTGTGACATTCCATGAATGTTTATTCAGTGGTAAGCTCCTCTGTGTTTGGAAAGATTCTAGTCTTCCCTGATAACCTCATCTTTTGGGAATTCTTGGCCCCTCATCAATAATGATCCCTTCCTTGTCCTCCAATATAAGGGAAGAAAAATCATCCCAGAAAAAGGACTGAGAAATTATGACACATCCTGCAACTGTCTACAAATTGAAGGAGGATCCTAGTGATGGTACTGTTGTTAAAGCAGTGAAGTCCTGCTTTCAAGATCTCACTGCATAGGTGGGATTCTAAAATTTTGTTGTGGCTGTTGCTTTTTGCCTTCAAAGTGTTTCTGACTCATGGCAACCCTAAGGCTAACCTATCACAGGTCTTTTTTGGGCTAAGAGTGTGTGATGAGTTCAAGGTCACCCAGTGGTTTTCCATGGCTAAGTGGGGAATTGAACCCTGGTCTCCAGTGTCATAGTCCAGCACCCAAACCCCCACACCATGCTGGCTCCTCACTAAAATATTACACCTGGAGTATCCTACATTTGCAATTAACATGCCCATAAGTTCATGGAGGTGACCAAGGAAACAGCTACATTATCTTCTGTTTTTTAGCATAGGACTGTAGGGTGCCTCTAGTTTAATCTAGAACACACACACTCCACACACAAACAGTATCCTGGCTTCCAGACATTTGGGAAATGCTGATCTAAATCCAACTGTTAGCTCCAAATAGAAAAAGTCTGGTATGAATGGAAACTTAATAAGTCAACACTTAAGATAAGTTCAGTTGATTCAGCTATCCTGTTTGAGGGAAACTGTTGAATTTAATCTGCCGTTCTAGAGTCAGAGAACCTTCCGCTTCCCATTGGGACACATTCTTCATCTTCCTCAACTGTTCAGACAGCTTTATGTTAAAGCAAAAAAGATGGTCACCCTGACTAAGCTTTCTTTAAGCTAACGGGGGCAGCAATACTTCAGACAGAGATCTTTTTGAGCCTGAATTTTCTTTTTCCTTTAACTCAAAATACTTAGAGACCAAACTACATGGCAAAGATGTATTCTGTCACTAAAATGCAGCTCCCTTTAAATTATAATACTTTCCCAATTTTATTTTAAAAATAAAATTACATTTTGAAAATTGCAAACAATATGTTTACAAGAAGGGAGTGAGCTTGCAAAGCTGAAAAAAAAAGACTATTTCAAATAAACTGAAAAGTCCATTCAATTCAAGCCCAGTAACGATGTAGTATAACAATCTACAGTTACTGCACAGCTTGCCAGATACAAATAACATTAAGAAAGGACAAGAGATAAACATTATTTACAGGAAAGAAGAACTGACTTGTACAATAATAAGGAAGGAATTACTAGTGACCAGGCAGCAGTAAGAGAGCCAGTGTGGTGTAGTAGTTTGAATGTTAGACTAGGAATCTGTGGAACATTGGAGTTTGAATCTGTACCTGGCCGTGGAAACTCACTGGATGACTTTGGGCAAGTCACACTCTCTCATCCCCAGAGGAAAGCAATGGCAACTGCCCTCTGAACAAATATCACCAAGAAAAACCCACAATAGACTTGACTGAGAGTTGCCCTAAGTTGCTGTAAGTCAGAGATGACTTGAAGGAACACAATAACAAAGGCAACAGTTGATGGAGAATACAGGGTTTAATATGCAGCTTAGAAAGTTACTTTTTTAGACTATTATGCTCAGAAATTAGTGAGTGGCTGAGTCATTCTGGGACTTGTAGTTTAAAAAAAAAAGCATATTTTCCAAACTCTAGGTTTGATAACAAAATCCTGCTGTCTAGGAGATAGCAAATACTGCTGACTTGAGAAGTATATGCATCTGTAACTAGTACCAAAACTGAAGTTAGTGTGGATAACTAAACAATTTATTAGTGCTATTTATTTCTATCGCTTTCCTCCTATTTCACCAGTTGTGGCCCTGAAGGTAGCTTTGCTATGCATAAGCAATGAGAGAATCTCAAAACTCTGTAATTGTAACTGAGGCTGATTAGTTTATATATTCATGACTAAACTGGGACTTGAATGTGACTGTGTCTCTGTTCATAACTTATGGTCTTCATATAAACTGTTTTACATTACTAATCCACAGGGCTATTTTTCCCTCCCTTTGGGCTAAATGCAGTGTAAACTTTACTTAGAGGAGACTGACTAAATGATTAGGATTTATTTACTTAAATCCCATTGAGTTCAATAGGCCTACTCTATAGGAAACAAACATTGGATTTTATTGTCCAGCTTCTGGTGACCTTGTGGATTAGACACCTCCAGGTACCCTGCCATCAACTGCCATGCTGAGTGAGGTCTTGCAGATTCAGGGATGTGTCTTCCTTTATTGAGTCTATCCATCTGTAATGTGGTCTTCTGCTTTTCCTACTGCCCTCTACCCTATTTTGGATTATTGTTTTGTTTAAGAAATCGTGTCTTTTCATGCTATGGCCAAGTACAACAGGCTCAGTTTAGTCATCTTGGCTTCTAGGGATAATTCAGGCTTGACCCATTCATTTGTCCTTTTAGCAGTCTGTTCTTCTCCAGCACCACATTTCAAATGATTTGATCTTCTTCTTATCATCTTTCTTCAATGTCCAGCTTTCACAATCCTACATAGAAGTTGGACATTGGATGGCATGGACAATCCTTACTTTAGTATTCAATTATATTTCTTTAAACTTCGGGATCTTGTCTAGTTCCTTTATAGCTGCCCTGCCAAGTTCTAGTATTATGATTTCTTCACTGCAGTCTCCATTCTGATTAATGAATGATCCAAGGTATGGAAAATCTTGAACTATTACAATGTCTTCATCACAGTCGCATAGGAGTGGGGGGGCAATAGGGGTAGTTAGCCCCGGGTGGCATTTTTTTTAGGGGGGTGTCCCAGCTTGTAGCCATGCCCCTGTGTGCTATAGCCATGCCCCATGCACTGTGGCCAAGCCGCAAGCACTGTGGCCACATCCCCACACAATATGACCACACCTCCAGTCACTGTAGCCTCAACCCCCATGCTATACCCCCCCCATACACTTCAAGCTCCACCACTGCTTCATCATCTACTTTAAGGTTACATAAATCATCAGTTGTCATTACTTTTGATTTCTTAATGTTCAGCTGCAAACCTGCCTTTCTACTTTCCGCTTGATTATTCCAAGTCTGCTGTTTTCTGCTAGTAATATGGTGTCATTGGCATATCTTAAATTTTTGATACCCTCTGTTATTCTTTTTTTTTTTTAATCCTTTGGTCTATTATTTACTTGTCTGTCTTAAGAGATGTGGAGCCATCACTTTAATGTAAAATTACTCTTGCCCACATTGAGCTCTTGGGATGGAAAGAAAGTTGCATAGCAAAATGAATATTGACATGGCTCAAAGACTGCTGTTTTTTACTTATCTCCAAACAGATTGCGTGGAAGATTTTGGGAATCCTGGTTTCATTTTTAACTCCTATCATAGCTATGGCATGAGTGAGGAGACATCTGGCCTTTCAGACATTGTTGGATTGCAACTCCCACCAGTCCTTGTCCTTGGTTATACTGAGAGTTGTTGATGGGAATTGCAGCTCAACCACATCTTGGGTGGCTATGTCCTTTTTAAAGAACAGCACTTTATTGAAGGGACTATGAGAGGATAGCCAGTGAAGTACAGTGGTTTGAGGACTGGACTATGATCCTAAAGACCAGAGTTCAATTCCCCACTCGGCCTTGGAAATCCACTGGATGTCCTTGAGCATGTTACACACTCTGAGCCCCAGAAAACCCTGTAGTAGCTTCATCTTTGGATCACTCTAAGTCAGAAACAACTTAAAGGCACACAATAACAACACAACCAGAGGATAATCCCTTTATTAAAGGAGTCCTCTGTAGGAAGGTCTCTCCAGTCCAAGTCTGATTTAAAGAAAAAGAACCAGAAAGAGGGTAATCAGGGACCTGGAGATTGCCCATCCATGGGTAGCACAGGTACAGCAATTCAGCTAGTACACAGGTCACCTGGTCAGTCTCCCCACACTTAGGTAAGATGTATTGTTAATTAAAATTAACAAAAAATCATTTTTCATTATGCACTTGTACCTACAGCAGTGTAGTGGTTTAAAATTTGGACCAAGATGCTGAGAAACCAGAATTCACATCCCTGCTCAGTATTGGAATCCTGTTGGGTGACTTGGGCAAGTCATGCTCTTTCAGTCTGAGAGGAAGCCAGCAAAAAACTTCCTCTGAATAAATTTTGCAAGGAAGACCCAAGGATAGAGTCTTCATAAGTTAAAGTCAGCTTGAAGGTACAGCCCCTCATTAGTACATTCAGACCTCCACATTTGCAGGTTTGACTTTCACAGATGTATCTGCAAGTTTCTCTAATCTTTGTCCCAATTCCAACCCTAGGCACTTATTTTCCAAGGGAACCTTCCCTCTTGGCACTCCAGTCAGGTCAGGCAGCCCATTAAAAACCCACCTCTGGTCTTCTTCCACATCTAACAGCCACTGCCTGGCCAGCTAAGGACAGCTCACAGCCCAGTTTCTCAACACCACAAACCATCTCCCAGTGCCTCCCCTGCACCCACAGAAGGATAAAAGAACTGTCAGAAGTGATTTCTGAACCACTCGCAGTAATCTTTGAGAACTCTTAAAGAACAGAAGTTCCAGCAGATTGGAGGAGGGCAAATGTCATCCCCATCTTCAAGAAGAGGAAAAAAGAGGACCCAAATAATTATCACCCAGTCAGCCTGACATCAATACCAGAAAAGTTCCTAGAGCAGATCATTAAACAGTCAGTTTGTAATTACTTAGAAAGCAATGTCGTAATCACTAAAAGTCAACATTGATTTTTCAGAAATAAGTCATGCCAGCTTAATCTTATCTCTTTTTATGATAGGGTTACAAGCTTGATTGATGAAGGGAATGCTGTAGACGTAGCATATCTTGACTTCAGTAAGGCCTTTGACAAAATTCCCCATGACATTCTTGCAAAGAAACTAGTAAAGTGCAGGCTGGGCAGGGCTACTGTTAGGTGGATTTGTAATTGGTTGACCGACTGAAGCCAAAGGGTGCTCACCAGTAGCTGCTTTCATCCTGGAGAGAGGTGACTAGTGGGGCCCCACAGGGTTCTGTCCTGGGCCCAGTGCTGTTCAACATCTTCATCAATGACTTGGATGAAGGAGTGGAGAGCATGCTGATCAAATTTGCAGATAACAGCAGATTGGGAGGGGTTGCTATTACCCCAGAGGACAGGATCAACATTCAAAATGACCTTGACTGATTGGAGAGCTGGGACAAAGCTAACAAAATGAATTTCAACAGAGAGAAATGTAAGGTCCTACACTTAGGCAGAAAAAATAGAATCCACAAATATAGGATGGGAGACACGTGGCTGGATAGCAGTACATGTGAAAGAGATCTAGGAGTCTTGGTAGAGCACAAGCTGAACATGAGTCAGCAGTGTGATGCGGCAGCCAAGAAAGCCAATGGAATTCTTGGTTGCATCAATAGGAGTATGGGGTCTAGATCAAGGGAGATAATTGATACCACTCGATTCTGCGTTGGTTAGGCCTCATTTGGAATACTGTGTGCAGTTCTGGGCACCTCAATTCAAGAAGGATATCGACAAGCTGGAACGTGTCCAGAGGAGGGCGACCAAAATGGTGAAGAGTCTGGAAGCCATGCCCTATGAGGAATGGCTTAGGGAGCTGGGTATGTTTAGTCTGCAGAAGAGGAGGTTAAGGGGACATGATAGCCATGTTTAAATATTTGAAGGGATGTCACGTCGAGGAGGGAGCGGGCTTGTTTTCTGATGCTCCAGAGACTAGGACGAGGAGCAATGGATTCAAGCTGCAGGAAAGGAGATTCTACTTGAACCTCAGGAAGAACTTCCTGACGATCAGAGCTGTCCAGCAGTGGAATATGCTGCCTCAGAGTGTGGTTGAGTCTCCTTCTTTGGAGGTTTTTAAGCAGAGGCTGGATGGCCATCTGTTAGGAATGCTTTGATGTGTGTTCCTGCATGGCAGGGGGTTGGACTAGATGGCCCCTGGGGTCTCTTCCAACTCTATGATTGTATGATATGGGTGTGAGAGAGGAAGTATAGGTCCATCATGCCAGCTCAACCCTTTTCCCCTCCTTTTCCTGACCTGGTTGGGACCCTGGGTGCCCACTGTTCCCACCATACCACAACCCCACAGACATGCAGACACACATTTTGGTATTTGCAGTTTTTCTACTTTTGCAGAAGTCCTGCACCCCTAATCTTAGAGAATGTACAGGACTGATTGTACAGGCAATTTTTGAGCAAATTTTTTCCCTTAAACTTGTTCTCCACCATTACAGCAGCATAATATGGAGATATTATGCAAGTGAAACCCAGAGTCTGAGTGGGGATTTGAATCCAAGTCTCAAGAAGCCTCTAATAAATAAATAAATATTTGAAAATTTAAACACAAATTTTCATATCTAAATCTAAATTTAAATATTTA
Organism: Ctenosaura bakeri; assembly: GCA_948474755.1. Lineage (NCBI taxonomy): Eukaryota > Metazoa > Chordata > Lepidosauria > Squamata > Iguanidae > Ctenosaura > Ctenosaura bakeri. The sequence continues at coordinate 37,858 of CAOLHI010005383.1, forward strand.
AAATTTTAAATTGTGAGTTAAGTCTGGGAGGTTCAAAGCAAAACATTATATTTTCAGGGGGTGTCTGGTGAAGAAGAGGTTAAGAACCATTGGTCTAAAGCACTGAAAGTCTGGTGTGCTGCACTACTGGGTAAGGGCTAGACTATGGAAATCAGGATTTAACTCAGCCCTCTCTTCCTGATGACCTGAAGTAGTTAGTGTGCCAGGACTGGTTTTACTATTAGGCAGACTGAGAAAAGCCCCTCAAGGGACAAATGCCAGTGGACGTGGAGAGCAACAGCATCAGTCCTCTGACCATTCTGTTTGAGCCCCTCTGCAACCCCCGTCCCTCCCGTTGGAGGACAGAGCCACGCTCACCACTTTGCCGCTTGTACACACTGTGAGACTAGCCTGCTATCCTCAGTTGCGGGGGGGGGGGACACAGTTCCACGTCATTAGTCTTGAAGTAAAATCTGAAGGCCAGTCCAGTTCATTCTATACATGGAATGTGTGTGTGTGCACTTTAAGCTGACCCTTTCCTTCAAGTTTTATTTATTTGTTTATTTATTCATTTATTGAATTTATATGCTACCTTTTCCCCCATGATGGGACTCAAGGTGGCTTTCAAAAGGCTAAGCATAAAAACAGTTGAAACATTAAGAGACATATAAAATTATAAAAACAGCAATAGATTCTTTGAAAACAACCAATAAATACATAAAAGGTCTCCAGTTTATTCATTCAATGCCTGCTTAAAAAGAAATGCCTTTGCCTGCCTACAAATGGAAAGTAGAGAGGGGACCAGCCTATCCTCCTATGGAAGAGCTTTCCACAGGTTGGGAGCAGCCACTGAGAAGGCTCTCTCCCATGTCTTTACCAGGCGAGCCTGGGATGGTGGTAGAACCAAAAGAAAACCTTCACCTGCAGATCTAAGGGCTCCAGCAGGTCCAGTACCAGAACATCTTGGGGTAGCATTATGCCTTAATCTGAAGATCAAAAATGTTGATATTACATTTATATCATTCCCCCCTCCCTTCCAATGAGTTCATGTGCTGCACAGAGTTCTTTCCCCTCCCCATTTATCCTCACAACAACCCTGCAAGGTAGAGCATGCTGCAAAGTAGAGATTTTAGCAGTGTTTTTCCTATGAGCTTTATGGCTAAATGCAGTGTGAACCTGGTCCTTTCTAACAACTATCTTCTTGTTGTTGTTGTGTGCCTTCAAGTCATATCCGACTTATGGCAAACCTATGATGGAGTTTTCTGAAGCTGAGTATATGTGACACACCCAAGGTCACCCAGTGGGTTTCTGTTGCAGAAGGGGAATCGAATCCTGGGCTCCAGGGTTGTAGTCCAGCACTCAGACCACTACATCACACTGGCTGTCTCTGACAACTATAACATCTTGGTTTTTACAATGCAGATATTTGTTCTGTGTTGTTGTTCTTGTTCTTAGGACAGAAGAGTAATAGCAAAACTTTTTTTCATTGTATTTGAAGACCAGATTCCTTTTAGCCAACAAACATCCTGATGGATTGCATTCTGCTGTTGTTACATGAAAAAGTCTCCAAGAATCACATGTATGAGCGGCACCAAATGATATCATGTCCTCCATCTGCTCTTGTGCTCAATCTTTCTCTCTCATTCTTAACCCCCCCCACCCCGCTCTTTATGATCAACCTCATCCCCTATGCCTGACACAGGAGACCTTGCTGTGGAGCCAACGCGCCTTCCCTTTGCTTGTATTTTCTCCTTAGTTAGGAAAAGAAAAAGCCACTAATTAAAGATACGGCAGCTCTTGTGGTCATTTGGAGTCTGCGCTTTACTAACATTTGGAAGTGTTTAGTTTTTTGTGCATCTGAAGTCGGAGGGGGATGGTGTGAAGGAGAGCAGTGATTGGTGGAAGAAAAAAGAAATCAAAGATCACAGTGGCATGTACTCCTGACCTCAAATTGATTTTCCAGCATGACATTAAAGACCTTTAAAACACACACACACACACACACACAGCCAGAAAGGCAAAGATGGGGACTTCCCAGCCCAAAGAACACGTTGACAGAATGGGCCAACTCAGAGGGGAAAATATTCATTTCAACTGTATCTCCACCAAAAAAAGAAGAAAAAAAAGCTTTCTTTACCACTGGGGTTTTGATCTCACAACTCTTGCCCACTCACCATTTTCCAGCAAGCTTTGTATGTGTGAAAAAGAAAGAATTTAACTATTACACATTACTCAAAAACCAAAGCAAGTTGTATGCTCTTTGGCCAAGGCAGTATATCATTCAGCCATATTAATTATTCTAATACTCTTTTTTTTTTTATTTCCAACTATAGTTATATTCTAATATTCTTTTTCCAAGGCTTTCAGACCAAGGGTCACAAAAAAACTCTGCTTAACTTCACAACAACACTCATAGACAGAGAGGTGGTGTCTGTGGCCCAACTATCATCTGCTATCATGGTTAAGTGGGGATTTAAACTGAGATATGAATGACTCATTAGTCATATCCTGCAATGATCATGAAAAAAATCTACCTCCCAAGGGGATCTTGTGTCTTATCCAGGAATCAACAGGGAGGGTTCATTCATTAAACATGGAAAGTAAGATTACAGGCCTCCTTGATTCCATGTCTCCTTGGTTTCATAAAAGGAATTAGCAGCTGTGTATTCCATGCTGAAAGCCACTGCTTAGTGTCCAAAGCAGCCTGTATCATCAACAGTAGGACCTGCATCAAAACAACATCAAGGAAAAGCAATTGCCTTGCATAGTTATGATCAACTCCCCTGTCCAAGAGGAAAAAATCCAATATCATGTTAAATATATACATCTGGTGTCTGTCTGTCTCTCTCTTTCTCTCTCTCTCCCCCGCCTCCTTTTAATTGTAGACCTTACATTTGGATGACAGGTCTGATCTGGGCAAGACAATCCTGGAATGAGACAGAAGATCAAACTTGGAATGGCACAGAACAGAGAAGGACTGCTGAGCAACAACACAAAAGAGGACCTCTTTACTCCTCTCTACCTCCTTCCTCGTCCACTGATGGAAGGATAACCGGCAAACTGGTTCCTCCAAGGGCTTATCAGCTAATCAGTTTGACCTGCCTTCTCTATCCTGAGGGCAGTGCTGTGGGGAAAAGTGTTTGTGAATGCAAAGCCTTGCTGGTTTAGCATATATCTTTTTCTCCATTGGCTATGGCATCCCTCTAGCATTATTTATGCCCTGCTTTTCCAAAATGATGTTACTTTCAGATTTTAATTAAATCCTGTAACCTGGATCCATCTACAACTTCTGAAGGATTTGAGGTTGTCACATCTACAGCATGAGATGTACAGTGTATGCAGATTAGCGATGCTTGGATTTTGGGCACAGATAGATGGATGGTTCAACAGTCGAAGGAGTTTTACTGGAGGACCAAAGTTTGGTTGGGAAGGATGCCAACCATGTAATGCTTTTCATATACCTTGAATACAACAAAGGTCCATGATTTCATCAGTGTGGGCTGGCCCACCACCAATGCAGATTACATTCCATACCATAACTGTGTTCATAGTTGTTGTGCCCAGTTCAATACCTGATGGCCACCTTTATGATGATTGGTCTCTCTGTACTCAGCTAGGTTTGTCTGTTGGATCTCACTAGAATGTACTGTACTCAAAACTTTACCAGCTTGTCAGACTCTGACAGACCTTTCTGTCCACTGGCACAGCCACCAAGAACCCTATGTTTCTCTGTGTGTATTCTTGTTTTGTTAAATGGGGATGCCTAATTGGATGAACAAAGTCTGCATTTACCTCCATAACTGAGGGTAGTCCATAACAGGAGGAAGTGATGGGGGAGGGGAAGGCTAAAATTTGTACCCAAGGTCTCCAGGCTCTTTAAGCTGTCTGACATTTTACTTGAGATCAAATAAGTGGGTGCTGTGAATGGAAAGGTCAACTATATTGGGTACGTATCAGTAGTTCCACTGATGAACCTGACACTGAACTGCTTGTCACACTAATCAGTTGTTTTGGCTCATTCCATTTGAAAAAATGCTTCTCCTATATTCAGAAAGGTGGTAGAAAGGCAATGCACTCCTTCACACCATCACTCCATTTGTGCTTTAATGGCATTTGTTCCTATGTTTTCTCTCTCACACTTGAAATACAACAAAACCATTTACATCGCCCTGATTGCTCTGCCTCCTGCCCCAAGTTTGGTGTTTTGTTTTGTTTTTAAAAATAAAGGAGCCTGTTATTGCACAGTTGCACAACTACATAATGATGGAACCACTCCCAGCTTTCTATCCAGATTGGGAAGTTGAACAAAGATCACACACCATTTCCACTATTTTTTCTATAATTTTTCCTGCCAACCAACATTTGCCCAGTCTGCTTTTGTATATTACTCTTTAAAATTGTGTATATTTTCTCTTTAAACTTTTCCTGAACCCTGTGGTTTCTCTGGGCATTAATTTTTAATAGGGTTACATTGGGATTACACTATCACGCTATTCCCCATACTGAAAAATGAAATAATGTAGAGAAACATGCTGGAGAATAAACATACAGCAGTAATCTTGGGAACTCCGATGTCCTCCTTGCCCAACCACTGGAAATAGTCTAGGATTTCTCTGATGGAGATCCCTGGGGAACCCCAAAGAGAGGAGTAATGAAGCCACACCTACCATGCCCACTATGATCCCAAAATCTCTCTCTCTCTCTCTCTCACACACACACAGAGTAGAAAGAGACATTTGCACCAAAGGCGTTACTAACCCATAATAAGATGGGAGTCATTAGCAGAATATTTCAAGTGGGAAAAAACTGGACCATCTAACAATGGTACAGCACCAGGAGAGCCAGGACATCATACAATAAGTTCCAGGCAAAGACTACACTAATGCAGTGCAACTGTAATATAACAATGTTGTGTGATAAGCTTTTGAATCATTAGTCTGCCTTAGGCACAATGTCTACTTATTTTGGAAAATCATATAGTAAATCAGGCTTAATACTGGTGGCTGAAAACTCATCATTTGCAACACAGTGAAGCTTTTGACCTCTCCCCATTACAGTGGACTTTTGCTATCTGGTAGGTTTGGTTCCAGGAGCCCCATAATAACATTTGAGGATGCTCAAATCCCATTATGTACAATAGTGTGGTAAAGTGGCATCCCTTATATAAAATTGCAAAATCAACATTTGCTTTTTGGATTTTTTTTTAAAAATATTTTCAAGCTGTGGTTGGTAGAATCTGTGGATACAGAATCTGCTGATATGGAGGGCCAACTGTATTTGTTGGTATTCAGTGCCTTCAAGTGTGACTTAGGGTGACCGTCGGGCCACAGGTTTTCCTGGTGAGATTTGTTCATAGGGAGTTTTCCATTGCCTCCCTCTGAGGCTGAGAGTGTGTGATGGGTCCAAGGCCACCAGTGGGTTTCCGTGGCCAACTCTGGTCTTCAGAGTCATAATCCAATGCTCAAACCACTAAACTATACTGGCTCTCTCTCCGTTATTTACAACATGTCAACAGACTTCTAGAATTTTATGAAGTTGCCAGCAGAAAAAGCTATCAAGAGTACTGGACGTGGGAAGTAACCCAAGAGCTATCAGTTCTCTTTAATTTAAAATGACATTTCATGTAGAGTCTTAGTGAACTCCTTGTCAGGAATCATGTGTGGGTCTCAGCTGAGGATTAACTAGTTACGATTTTTCTCTTCAAGCTATCTGGGTGTTCAGATCCCTAAAGATGTTCTTCAACATTTAAAGATGAATTCTAACCCATCACTGAGGCCATTTCCACACTAGACTGTTATAGTGCTATTATTCCACTTTCCTCAAAGGCCCCTCCCAAACTGCAAACCCCAGGATTCCATAGGATGTTAAAAGTGGAATAATAGCACTATAACAATCTAGTGTGGAAATGGCCTCAGTGATGGGTTGGAATTCATCTTTAAATGTTGAAGAACATCTTTAGGGATTTGAACACCCAGATAGCTTGAAGAGAAAAATCGTAACTAGTTAATCCTCAGCTGAAAAATAATAATAAAATTCTAATTAATTGTATATTCACTACAAAGCAATTGCCTAGGGGTGGGGGCCAGTTTTTACCTCTGCATACCCTGGCAGGTCACATCCTTGCATGGAGGTGCACCAGAAGTGATATTATCACACTTCTGGCAACCTTTTTTAACAGATCCACAAATGTATATGAAGGTTGGGGTTAGGAAGTTACCTATCATTGGCAATCATAGCGGGTTCTTGGGGGCATTGGTGGTGGGGGTTTCAGGGGCTAACTGCAGCTCCTGGGGGCTGGTGTCCCCAGCCATATACTAAATCTATCAGTCTTTCATTACAGTGGCAACAGTCAATATTTCACCAGTAGAGTTGTACAATTAATTATCAAAACAACATGGAACATGTCTTCTCCTAGCCATAACATTTCCAGAAATAGGTACTAGAAAGCACATATAGTGACTCAGCAGAAAAAGGAAACTAGGCTCCATGCGCTTATGTGTGGTACAAATTTATTCTTTAAAAACGCAATGTGTTTTGGCCTGTTTATACATTTATATATATAAATCTATAAATTTTAGTAAGCAGTGAATCTGCTCTGGGTTTTAGTCTAAAGGTTAGATGAACTGTTCAAGGTGCTGAACCTATTGGGGGGGGAGTTGCAGCACCTGGGATGGCACATTTAAACTTTGGAGCAAAACCTGTTTTGCTGAAATGGAAGCCACCAGAGAGGACATGGTGCTTAAGAGAATAAGTGATACAATTTGGTGGCTGAGTTGGAGGTAAGGTGGGTGATCTTGGGCAAGTCACATTTTCTCAGCCTCAGAGGAAGGCAAAGGCAAACCCCGTCTGAACAAATCTTGTCAAGAAAACCCTATGACAGGGTCGCCTTAAGGTTGCCATAAGTTGGAGATGACTTGAAGGGGCAGAACAACAAAGTTAATATTGCCTTGAAAATAAGCTATTGCCAAATTTTGGAGGAAATAGTATTACTTAGTTCATAATCAGCTCAGTGCAATTAAACACTGTGAATGTGGTTGTGCACCTGTAGTAGTCAGCCTTTCCTTGCCCAGAGTTGGAAATAACTTGTAACCAATAACTAATTATTTGCAATTAATGCATTTCTCCCAACAGTAAAGATATAATTACATTATATTTGTAATTTAACTAGGGATTCTTTCATCTCCCTTGCCACTTAATGTAACTTCTAATTACTTTTTTAGTTGCAGGGTGTAATGGTAGTGGAAGAAAATCCTACTGCTCTAACGCTGGCTAATGTGGCTTCCATCTCACACAGCACTGTGGGTGTTGAGCCAACTATAAGATGGATGGGAGGTGAGTGCATTTTGGTCCTGTAGTATTCCAGTGTGCTTTTTAAAAATACTAAGAAGCAACTGGTTCTTACTTTCCAAAAATGGAGAGAATGAGAAAATTTACAAAGAATCCCTACAAACAGCTTGTTTAAGTTACTGAATATAGGAAACAGGACTACACACAGAGGTTTTCAATGAACACTCACTTACTAACATCTCCTTGAACACAAAGCAACATTTGATGGTAAAGAAACAAAACAGGCACAGGATTGTCTTCATCCCTGAATAGGTGATACAGCCCCCAAGTGTTTGTCCCTGGACATCTCAAACTAAAAGTCATTGCCTTCTATTCTTCCCACAACCCCTGTGAGCACTGAAACCTCTGGGCTTGCCTCTTAAAAACCAGTGCACAATGTCGTCCTTGAACCGTTAACTAATTACTTTGTAAATAACTTTAAATAACTTCCCAACAAGCATGGTCTGGTGGGGAGGACTTGCATCAAAATGGAGAGTGAGGGCTTCCCATTCTTGGACTATGGGTGTAATTTTTTCCCCAAGTTCTGGTGCAAATTCAAGGACAAGATCAGTGGGCCAAGTACTGTGACTGCCCTGTCCTGTGGAACTGTATTGCTTCCAAACATTAAAAAAAAATAGATGTGTTTCAATAATGCTAGTGATCATTGTTGTATGTGTTCAAGTGGCTACTGACTTATGGTGACTCTAAGGTGACCCTATCATGGGGTTTTGTTGGCAAGATTTGTTCAGAGGGGGCTTGCCATTGTCTTCTTCTGAGACTGACAGAGTGTGATTTATTCCAGTGGATTTCCATGGCCAGGTGGGAAATCAAACCTTGGTTTCCACAGGTGTGGTCAAATGTTCAAACCACTACACCATGCTGGTTCTTTTGAAGTCTTCTCAATGGAATAGTACCAGAGGAAGAGAGTTTGAGTGTGGGGGGAGGTTACTACAACCTGAGAGTTTGAGTGTGGGGGGAGGTTACTACAACATTTCTGTAATACTAGTTTTACAGAAGTATTACAGAAATGTTGTGCAAGTCTTCAGAAATTGCTGAAATGGCAAAACTTACAAGCACGTAAAAGTAAAGAGAAGGCAGAAAAGGTACCCTGGGCTTTACAAAATCACTATCTCCTTTTATTGGATTCTGTAAAGATAGGAATAACACTCATATAATCAATATAATTTCCCCCTTTTTACTGCAGCTGTTTCATATCACAGAAGCTGAATAACTTATTTTATATTTATTATTCTTCCCAGTACAATCATAACTTTGAGTGAAGCTTTATTTGACAAGCATTTTTCTTATATTTAGGAAAAAATGGGCTGAGGATCTACATCTTGTCTACAGACTGGGCCAGAGTTTGGAAAGTTATATTTAACAAAATAGTCATAGTTTCAAAGCTCCCAGCCTCTCTCTTTAATGGGTGAACAGAAGAGGCAATTTCAACAGGTGTTCCTAGTGACCTGGTTGCATGACAAACAACACTTGCTGAAGTCTCCTCTTCTTCAGTTCTCAATTGGCCAAACCTTAAGAAATCACCAGCAGTTTTTGTTTTACTGTTATTTCTGTGTCAGTGCAGCCCATTTGTGGGGCAGAGATGAAAACTGGACCCTGCCCCCAAGACAGTTGCCTGTTCCTGCCTTAGCTACTGAAAGATAGAATTAAGTACAAGTAACTTGTGATATGTAAGACTATTTTTGTTGTAGTTGTGTGCTTTCAAGGCGTATCGTCTTAGGACAACCCTATCATGCAGTTTTCTTGAAAAGATCTGTTCAGAGGGGATTTGCCTTTGCCATCCTCTGATGCTGAGAGAGTGTGACTGATGCTTGTTCACCCAGTAGGTTCCCATAGCCAACTGAGGATTCATAGAATCATAGAATTATAGAGTTGGAAGAGACTACAGAGGCCATCCTGCCATGCAGGAACCCACATCAAAGCACTCCCAACAGATGGCCATCCAGCTTTTGCTTAAAAACCTCCAAAGAAGGAGACTCAACCACGCTCCTAGGTAGCATATTCTAGTGCCGGACAGCTCTGACCACCTGAAAGTTCTTCCTGAGGTTCGGGTGGAATCTCCTTTCCTGCAGCTAGAATCCATTGCTCCTTGTCCTAGTCTCTGGAGCAGCAGAAAACAAGCCCACTCCCTCCTCAACATGACATCCCTTCAAATATTTAAACATGGCTATCATGTCCCCTTTTAACCCTCTTTTCTGCAGACTAAACATACCAGCTCCCTAAGCCGCTCCTCATAGGACATGGCTTCTAGACCCTTCATCACCCTCTAGACACTCTCCAGCTTGTTGATATCCTTCTTGAAATGAGGTGCCCGGAACTGAACACAGTATTCCAGATGAAGTCTAACCAAAGCAGAATAGAGTGGTACCATTACCTCCCTTGATTAGCCCCATACTCCTATTGATGCAATGAAGAATCGCATTGGCTTTCTTGGCTGCTGCATCACACTGCTGACTCATGTTCAGTTTATGGTCCACCAAGACTCCTAGATCTCTTTCACATGTACTGCTTTCCAGCCACATGTCCCCCATTCTATATTTGTGCATTCCATTTTTTCTGCAAGTGTAGGACCTTAGATTTCTCTCTATTGAAAATCATTTTGTTAGCTTTGTCCCAGCTCTCCAATCAGTCAAGCTCATTTTAAATTTGGTCCTGTCCTCTGGTGTATTAGCAGCCCCTCCCAATTTGGTGCCATCTGCAGATTTGATGAACATGCTCTCTATTCCTTCATCCAAGTCATTGATGAAGACGTTGAATAGCATGGGCCCAGGACAGAACCCTGTGGCACCCCACTTAATCACTTCTCTCTAGGATGAAAGCAGCCATTGGTGAGCACCCTTTGGCTTCGGTCAATCAACCAATTACCAATCCACCTAACAGTAGCCCTGTCCAGCCCGCATTTTACTAGCTTCTTTGCAAGAATGTCATGGGGATTTGAACCCCCATTTCAGAGTCATAGTCAGTTCTCAAGCCACTACACCATCTCTCTCTTTATGTAAAACTGTGTCCTCCAGTATTTCTTGTATGAAAAGTGGGAAACATGTTAAACACTTAGGGAAAAAATAGAGAATGTATCAATTAAGAATTGGATTAAACAGGATATGGCCAATAGCCCTATCAGAGGAATTAACTTCTAAATTAAAATTAACGAAAGGAAGACCAAGAAGACCAATTTGAGATTGTATGAAAACCATTTGTTAGCTTTACATGTCAAAGCAATGCTGAATTTAAACCACCAAATGTCTAAGTGAATTATAGATTAATACTTTGACAAGTATAATCATACACAAAATTATTGTTGAAAGAAGACTGACAGAGTGGGATTTTATTGTGTGTTATGAATTGGAGGAAAGAGGAGAAGGGAATAAAAAGGAGAAAATTTGTAGTAATAACGATACTGTAATATTGAAATATTGTTTAATAAAATTAAATCATTTAATTAGTAAAACCTGGGACACATGTGTCCAAGCAACATCAGAAAGTGGTAAAAAGGATGTGGCCAAGCAACAGAGGACAAAAGTTATTAATGAGGAGGAATGCACAAAACTACTATTTTGAGAGGGAAACTCTGACATTTATGCACTGAGTTTTTGTTAAAGCCACACAAGACGTCAGTGAGTCTAACAAATACTTGCCAGCCACCCTCAGTGATACACGAGCCTCAGGTGTGTCCCTTCAGCTCTTCAAAACGTAAAAAACTGTATGCTCTAAAGGAAAGTGGATGCTATTTCTTACCACTGGTGGTGTACATTCATGTTTATATGTGGGGAAAAGAAGATAAGTACTATACCTAAGTCTATGAATGGCTCAGGGCATCTTCAGGAAGGAATAAGCTACAAGGAATTTTATTCTGAAATAGTTATGGAGTAAACAGGAATGTAAGAATCTGAACTTAGAAAAGTGGGCTTGTTGGAATACAACTCCCATTATTCCCCCAGGTACAGTGGTAAATTTTGACATGCAGGCCCTCATCCTGACAGCAACATTCCCAAGAAGAGTCCAAAAATGCTATGTTGATCTAAGCAAAACGAAAGCAAAAACATTTCTAACACTTTTTGCCGGAAGTCTTTCGTAAGGTGAATGGATTTTCTGTTCTCAGAACTAAGCTGACTAAGGCACCCCAAAATATTTTAGATTTCTATAAAGATAGCTCAATAACAATACACGGCTACTGGGAAAATCTACTTTCCTTGCACCTACTGTGAGGATTGCAGATGAAGTGAGAAGAAACAGGGAAATCTGTGGGGAGGGCAAGGTTGTAATGGTGGCAGGTGATGTCAAGTCTGTATGTACGTGCCTTCAAGTTGCCTGTTGACTGACGGCAACCACATGAATAGCATAGAATTTTCTTAGTCAAGGACTCAGAGGTGGTTTTGCCAGTTTGTTCCTCTGAAATAGAGTTGATAGCACCTATCCAAGTACTAACCAAGGCTGATTCTCCTTAGTTTCCAAGATCAGACAGGGTCTGCTGCCTTTTGGGTAGTGAGGCAAAGGCAGGTGATATCATAGTTCCTGCTAATCAAAAATCCACAGTGCTTCAATCCTGAGAGCCTTAGCTCCAATACACCATGTTTCTCACCTCCCCATACTGAAACTCATAAGGTGACAAAGATAGAATAATTCCAAACTTTTGATTGGAGCCATCTGTCTGGAGACACTCTAAATTCCCTTCAATACAAACACATTTTATATACCTGTCCAGAATGTATGGCTCCTGTCCTGTTGGCCTCCATTCGTCACTATCCATTCTTGTTCCGCTAACATCTCAGACACAGTTGTTGAATGGTGCAGTGGGTCAAGAGAGTTCACCATTTCTCCCTTTGAGCATGGGAAGAATCATTTTGTATCTGAGTCAGAGTAGGAGTAAGAACAACAATAATAAATAATGTTATGTTAAACTTTCAGTGATTCACCTTCTGTCCAAGAATTTAGGAACCATTATGTTCTTGTTGGACACCTGGTAGAGTGTGAAACTGAGAGATAAAAATAAATCAGAAAGCTACACCCCACATTGGAGTGAATTAAACTGTTTATTTGAAGAAGAGGAGATGGCCTAAGATGAAAGGAGGTGGTGCTAAATGGGAGTAGATAATGCAAGAGGGATAGGTAAGGCTCCAAGAGCATCATTACCTGCAAAAGATTCTGCCCCGTGCTCCAGGTTGCACCATTGGAGTATAGATCAATTAGCATCAACCTAGTTGCCCTCTAGATGTGTTGGACTTCAACTCCCATCATCTCCACCAGGCAGTATGACTATAGCTCAACACATTTGGAAGGCACCATCTTTGGAAAGGCTAGAAAAGACCACCCTTTGAAAATGATGTAATGACTTGAGATAATCATATCTGCTGTGCAGGTGGGCTTTGTGAGGGCATGTAAATCTTCAGGTTGTGTCATGAGGACCAGATGCCAGGTATTCTCTTAGCTCCTGCTATGGACCTTGTTTGTATTAGATACCTCTTGCCATTGCTTGTAATGATGCTTAGCCCTTGTGCATGAAGCTTGAACCTTCCTCTAGTCCTGTTTCATTGTTCCAAAAATTACTATGGCAACAAGGTCATGAAAGAGGACAATCTTAGGTCCATGTTGCTAGTTTCAAAGGTAGGAGACAAAAGCTCCAGAGGTGAGAGAAGCCATCAGTAAAGATGCATGAAAAGGACACATTCCTGCTTAACAAAGGGATGGATCAGAGGCTTGATGGAAGAAGATACAGCAAATAAAAGGATGTTTTCTGAGCTGCTATAGTGCATTCTGAAAAGTGTAGTGGATGCTGGTGAGGCACACCTTAATTTCTCTGCCCTGCTTAATTCTAAAAACAAAAAAAATCTTTAAAATTACTGCCTTCAGATAAACATCTCAGGAAGAAGACATATAATGCTATGGCTTTAAGGGTGCATAATTGTTTAGCTTGTGCTAATGACCTCTTCATGGCTTTGACTATCCTGTCCTACTCAGAATTGGCTAATTTTTGGACTACACCTACAGATCCATGCTGGATTCTGTAGTGGCTAATGAAGACCAACAAGGATTCTGAGAACTATAGTCCAAAAATTATGTTCCAAGCTCTGCAGTTGGTTTGGATAAAAAAAAGCAGCAGAAGCTGGGCTCCAGACAGACAGACAGACAGACAGACAGATTGACAGATAGGCATGCCCATGCATGGGTGCACAGCCGTAATACGTACTTAGTGTAGGGTCCAGGAATCTTGCCTGTGCTGTCATGAGGTTGGTTCATATGTGCACATTCCCCACTGGTATTGATCAACAGCATTGTCTTACTGCAGATTTTCCACACAATAGATTCTGACATGTGATTTCTAGAATTTAGTAACTTAAAATTTCAGTTGAACCTTTAAGAATAGACATCTAAAGTTACAAGGGGATATAAGCAGAGCAAATGTAACAGTCCTACGTATTAATAGTATTTGATGTTTCACTCTCTGCAATGCTAGAAATTTGAGGACTGAAGGAAAATTTAAGCAGGGGGCGGGCAGAAGTTATCCTTATTTCCTCCACTGCTTATATCACCTGCTAACTTTTGGCAACCCCGTGAACTTCTTAGACAATTAATATTCTGAGATGGTTGGCCATTGCTTTCTTCTGAATAAGACCTACAACACCTGGTACTCCTTGGCTGTCCAGGAACTAACTGGGCCTTATACATTAAACTATTTAGAACAGTCAAGTTGAATCCAGACTGCTAAACACTGGTGAGGGAGAGATTAGGATGGAGCAGAATTTACCTTCTGTTGGAGAGCATAATGACCGTCCTAGAGTCCTGTGGTATGTATGTGGAAAAGTTCCAGTGTGGATGGATGTTCCACTACCTTGTGTTCTCACTTGCAGAAGGGGCCCAAACCAGTTGTGTCAGATCTGAGTATAGATCCATAGGCTCCAAAACTCTCTCATTTGCATGAAAAAAACTGGATCAGGCCCACACATCATGTTAGCCCCAGACTGGCATAGTATTTTTCCCTCTGATGCATTTCAATAGTTTTTGGAGTGAAGAAAAGCTTCCTGTTAAAAAGGTCCTGACCGAACACACCTATTCCCACACCATACTCTCTGGCCACAGTGAGCTGGAAAGGTTTTGGAACAGATTGTCATTCCAGATACTTTTTTTCAGTTACAAGGGACAAATGATGCTAATTTTAATCTGTGACATAACAACTTGTAGGGGTTTTGTTTTGTTTTGCTTTGCTGCAGCCTAAGTACTTCAAAATGTTACTTTGTGGGGGCATTTTCAGATGACTTGGGCAGGAGAATTGGGGCCATTTTATCATTTTCATTAGATTAAGAGTTTAAAGGGTAACGAAAAAGCAACACACCTAAGTAACAGCCTAAAATTAAGTAACAGTCTACATAAGGGTAATGAATAACCCTAATAAAGTGATAAATATTAAGTAATGAATTTAAATTACTCCCTGCAATGTCCTAGTAATCTAAATCCAGGCCAGTGTGTAGAACCAAATTTTCAGGCCAGCAATAAATGTATTGCTGAGAAATAATGTGTTTGCTGAGGTATATGAAATATATGGGAGAATGCCTACGCTAACCTCCTGAAATGGTGCCCTGCTATTATGCACAGGACAATAAATGCTTATTAATTTGTAAATTACAATGAACCATTAATCTGTCTGTCTATCTGCCTGTCTGCCTGTCTGTGGAACTATCTATCTAAGGAACTAAACTTAATGTTTAGAGGCAAAAGAACAAAGTTCAGGAATTATGGGGAGAAACCAAACCCATATGAGTGAAAGACTGATTATCATACCCACAGACTTACTAGAAGCCCTAAACCAGTCCTCTATCACTACTAAATGTTTAGCCAAAAAAAGAAAAAGGCAAAACCCTCCACACATGTTTTCAGGCTTTCCTTCGCTGCCCTCCCCCTTCCTCCCAGCTATCAGACCTCAAAATTTTGCTCTGTCAAAAAAAATTAAAGCTGAAAGCTTAAATTGTCAGGATTCCACAGCAGCTACCAGATTCCCCTTTGAAATGTTCATATTTAGCATTTGTGGTATGATTGAAACCATACAGGTTTCTGGACCTTCTTCCAGCCTTTCCCAAGCCAGTGCCCTACAGATGTGTTAGTGTATACACAAGATTATCCCCAACCACAAGGTGTGCTGTCTGGGGATGATGTGAGTTGTAGTCCAAACTTTGGAAAGCCTGCCTTAATGCCTGAAGCAGAATGAGGGGCAATTTTGATGGCCAACATTAACTCACATTGCTAGTTTCTTATAAATAGTTAGCAAGGAACTTATCACACAGGCTTATCACAATTACAGCAGGATAATACTGTCTTTGGCTGGAACTTATGTGATATCCTTCCTCTTCTATTGTTCAAACACACACACATGACCTTGTTAAAGAAATGCCTTCCAAACAGTCTCTTACTGGGAGAACAACAGAAGAGAAATTTCATGTGATGAAGTCCAGCCAAAAATTCTATTATCCTTCTGTAATTGCAATTTGAGACCAGAGTTTGGTTCCCCGCTCAGCCATGCGAATCCCCTGTGTGTCCTTGGGTGCATCACTTACTCTCAGCCCCAGAAAACCCTGTGATAGGTTCACTTTAGGGTCACCATAAGTTGGAAACGACTTGAAGGTCACACAACAAGAACTGCAATTTACCTGCCTCAGGGGTGGTGAACATAATGAAAGGAAAATGGACAGAAAGTCCAGTGCTGACTGTAAAATTTTTAATTTTTTAAAAGCAGCTGATTCATTTCAGAGACCAGCACTCCTTTGGAGACCAAGGCTTGAACTACAAGTAGAAATATAAAACAAAAAAAAAAGATAAAACACAGTCAGAGATAAAGATAGGTAGACACATAGGAACTGAGTAATGTTGGCTCTGGCCCTTTACACAGTCTTCCACAAGCTGAAATCAACAACGGAAGCTCTCTTCATCCCTCTTCTTTCCAGTGTAAATAGCAGACAAAGTTTTCTAGAACTCCTCTCATAATATACTTCAGCTGGTCACTTCCACTTGCCTGTGATATTTGGCTCACACATGGGACTGGGCAGCCAAGAAGCACAAGTCCCTACTGTTGTCCAAATCAGTAGGAAGAGAATTGGAGTTTCTTGTTTGCCAGATTAGGTGGCTGATCTATAAGTGTTTGGGGCTACAATCAGCCCCATTCATTTTCTAATATGTATGATGGGACTAATGCTCACAGTATATTGCAACTCATTGCAGCTGGGTTTGCAGGGAAAAGGCCATAGAACTCCATGTTCAAAAGGAAATGCAGCACTCCAAATACTTTGGTGCCCACCAACTTGCAAAAGTAGGACTGTGAAGTACATTTGGAGAAAAAAAGAACTAAATGAAAACGAGAGCTTGAGGCAGGTAAATCACAATTGCAGCAGGATAGTAGTACCTTCGGTTGGGACTTATCACACAACCTCATTCCTCTTCTGTTGTTCTCCTGGTGGGAGACTGTTTGAAAAGTGTTCCTTTTATTAACACAAAAAATCTGTTAATGACTTCCTTAGTTAAAAAAAATCTTCCATAGGAGACCATTTGGAAAGTTAACAGAAGAGTAACAAGGCAATGTGATATGTCCCAGCCAAAGACACCATTATCCTGCTGTAATTGATATTTATTTGCTTCGTGTAGAACCACCCTAAGCCTTACCTCACTAAACATTTCTGCACCCAACTCTACTTGCTTGCTCTCTTTTGTCTGTAGGAATAGTGCGTGGGGGCAGGGGGTAGAGGTAGAGGAAAGGACATTTTATAAGTGCTTGTTCTAGTCTACTGCTTTTCCCTTCTAGGTACCCCCTCTGCTTTGTAAGTCACTGACAAAAATAGAGCTGGATACCCTACATGTGATGCCAGACTTTCAGTTCCCATTTTACAAACTTAAGGTCCAAAGAATCCAGCCATCCTCTTTGAGGCCATTCACATCTCTTTTGTTATTCCCTCCATAGAGAGTTAACCAAGATGGCTGCCTCGAGCAGTGATTCCAAGAGCTAAGCCAACCCATGGGACCCTTTGGTCCATTCAAAGTTCTGCGGTCACCCAACCAAAGGGAGTGAGCTGGGGAGAAATGAAAGGGTTATAAATAAACACGGCATTTAGGCCCGTTGCCTGATTACAGGGCAGAGCCGCAGTCTGACTGTGCAGGAAACTTGCTCTCTTATTTTAGCAGCTTGTATTTTGGGTGACCCGACTCCCAGGGCCATAAGCGAAGCCAATCTCTGTTGTCATGATACTACCATCCCTTGACAGTGAATGGAGGTGCAGGGTGGGGGAAGGAGGAGATAGATTTGATTCTGGAAAATAAAGCGTTAAAATCACCCAGTTTCTTCTTCTGCTCACCCATCCTGCCTGGCCCCATGACTTGTCAGGACACGAGTCCTATTATTTTACAGATTAGGAACCAAGTCTGGAAACAGATTTCCCACAACCACCACTACCAAGAGTAGGCAGGTTGAAAAATACATTGCGGCTCATGCAATGTATGTACACTCCTTTTTCCCCTCCAATAAATAGGTTTGGCATCTTTTTCTAGGTGCTCCAAAACCTGCATGATCTGTCTGATCAGCAATGACAATGGGACAAAGTAATTACATGTGCCTACCATACAGGGGGGAAAAACTTTAACCTATATTTAAAAATAAATAATTGTCTATCTTCAGGCTGAGAGATAATGACTGAATGAAAGCAATTCAGATAGGGAAACCCATAGTACAGGAGTGAGGAACCTGTGACATTCCAGTTGTTCCATCAGCCCCAGATGGCAGGGTCAGGGATGATAGTAACTGTAGTTCAATAAGATTTGGAGAGTCACAGGTTCTTTATCCAACATTCGGATTTCAAGCCAGCCATATTCGGGGGATTCCCATCTCACATTTTCTCTTCTACATCAATATGTTTGTCCCCAGACAAAGGAGATACCCGCTCATAGAATGAACTGAAATGTTCCCAGATGTGAAAACAGTGAAGAACATAGCATGTCCCAAAGAGTGTGGCTGACTTGAAGTCTCCAAAATGGAGCAATCAGAGGATCAATTTGCCAGAAGCTTCTCCTTTTGAAAACCATCCCATACCCAAAACATCCTATTTTGGCAGAATGTACACAGTCCATATATCTTAGGGTCAGTGATGAAGCTGGCTATGATCAGCAGCAACCTCAACTGGGAATCCACTTTCCCAAGCTGACATTTACATTTGTTGTTGTTGTTGTGTTCTTTCCTGAACTGCACATTTCAAAATGAAACAACAACAATGTTAGGCGAATGTACATTTTGACTTCAAAATGAGAGCTCTCTTCTGCTTTCGGAATAATATTCCCATTCCAGCCTTTAAAAATACATATACACACATTCTAAACGCTGCTTGTGAAAATGTCCTAAACTTCAACAGAAATTTAGATGGCTACACATAGGGGTAGAATATTCCCTAGAAACAGGACAAAGACAGGAAGAAGTCCCAAAGGTCAAAGTCTGGCAATAGGTCCATTCCCAGAGGGTGTCCACCACTCAGAGAAGAGCCGGCCAGAGAGAAGTGGAACTGCTTCTCTGAGGAGCACCAGGATGAAGCCACACATAAGCAGAGTTGACATTTTTAGAGCTGTTTTTCCTCTTACTGTTGATCTCAGGGCTGATGTTTTCAATAATGTCATTAATACAGTCATCCTTCATAGAACAGCCATGAGTCCTACTTTATGGAAGACAGTCCTCTTATCTTATCTTGTCTAAAAGATAGTCAGAAGACAGTCTTCTGTCTGAAGGTGTCCTCTCTTTGAAGGGATGTGCAGTCCAAGATTTAAAAATAATGGACCCTGGGAAGAACTACTAAAGAAGGCAGAACAGACTTTAAGTTACCCATCTAACAGTTTAACACCTGAACAACAAATGTAGCAGGCACGCTGATCATCTGATCACCATCTTTCCCAGTATGGTTAAAAAGATGGTACTTTAAAAAAATCTTTAAAAATTCTAGATCTGTTTCTCTTCATATAAATTTGCATATGCACATTTTGTACAAATGTACATTTTTTCTTTCCTTATCGTTTCCTTCCTTTTTGTACTTTATACAGTCAGAATGTCTCTCTTTTATTTCTTCTCCAGTACGTCCCTTATTTTTCAGAATCTGATCTCTCAGCCCAATATGGGATGTATGTACCTATCAAATACATCCCAATTTTGTCCATTTGAAGAGTATGGCTCTCCAGTGTTTTTCTTTTTTCCCTCCAAGCATGAATGGACATCTCTCCCCCTCCCTCTTTGCCAATTTCCAGTCTCTCCGGGGAGGCAAGAACTGTGGAGGGTACATCTTTGGGTGGCAGGGGTCTAGAGGTGGGGGCTGAAGAGTTGAGAACGTAATTGAAGGGAGTGTGCTGTTCAGGGTATACTTTGCAAATTAGATTTCTAGTGGAATCCAATTTGGAGGAGACAGTGCCGAGTTGACAGCTACTAACTTGATTACCTGCACCTTCTAATGTTCGTTCTGTGGGAATTACCATCAAGCTCAGCTTGCAGGACGGATGGGTTTGATTTAGCAGTGGCTTCAATGGGCCTGAAGGAACCATTATACTTCTCTCCTTCCCTCCTTCTGCCTTGACTGTAATGTTCCTGGGTTCAAGGCAATCAAAAGGAGAACAGACTGCACAGCTTTGATGGAAGCAGTGGCTCTTCCCAAAGGTCAGCAGCCATCTCTTGAGCAGAGATGGGTAAAGTTATTTTTTGACTATAATTCCGAGAATCCCCCATCTGGCATGGCCATTGGCTGGAGAGACAGAGAATTGTAGTTAAAAGGGTAACATTTCCAAGCTTTGCACTCTGAGCTGATGCCAACTAAGTTGGTTTCATCTAGGGAATGGGATTGCCAGCTCTCAGGGCACTGGCTGAAGTCACAGGAGAGTGATGTGTTTGTCTGGGTCTCCCAGTGGGGAGACAAATCAGAGGGCAAGGAACAAAGGGCTGGAGAAAGAAGTTTGATTTTTATATGTGGGATGGCATTAGAGCCTGGGCACTGATCTTCACCCATTCTCAGCTGGCATCACATTTCTCTGGGTCAGTGGAAGGGTGGTTGTAATGTGTGTTGCACTTGAGCAGTATTGATGCACCAAAATAGAAAATGGAGGGGAGGGGCAGGGGAGAGAGATGGTGAGTACATGCATTTTGGCCCACTGTGCCATTTGGAGTAAGAGAGTGAGGCAGCAGCACTGTGAGTCTGCTTATTATACAAGCCCTGACAGCAGTAGCAAGGGGCTTGGGTGGGGGGAAGCCTCCCCAGAGGCTAGTAGTGGGCCTTTTACAAGCCCCAGCAGCAACAAAGGGTCTGGAAAAAATCCCCATGGATCACAGGTACGGTAGGTAAAATCACATGGAATGCCAGCCCTTGCAGGAATGGAAGGCATCACTACAGCTACCAGATGCATTTTGTTGTCTGCCTGATCATTTTAAAAAAATGAATCCTACTGTTATCACAGTTATGATATGTCGGGTGAGAGCACCAGATATCCTTTTGATATCAAATAATTTGGCCTTTGCTTGACCTTTCTCTGCCACCCTACTCCATGTGTTTGCAGAGGTCCACCGGACAAGCACATATTGGGCACGGCCGTTAATGGTTGTACATTCCAAAACCTCATTTAGGCAGGCAACTTAAGCCTCTCCATTGCTTTAGGGAAAAACCTCCCTGCAAACCGGCTTTGCTTGGCACGTATCTACACAAAGCCGCGTGGCCAAGAGCCAAGCCATTCCTTTATGTCGGGCCATCAGCGCACTGACCATACTATTGTCATCCAACGTTAAGCCCATCATGCAAAATCTGACCTTTTCCAACTCCTTTGTCCAACTCCAAATTTCCTTTGTTCTCACCGAGCATAGCATAGCCTGTAGGTAAAATCCACCCTATAAAAGGTCCCCACTTTGGGGACTTCCTCGGACTACTTTGGACTTCCATCCCGCCTTGCTGCCGGTTGTCTGAGGAAACTCCCCTCAGCTAACCACGCTGAGCTTTCTGTCCCGGAACCCCGTCTTTCTCTCCAGGACTAAGAGACCAGGTGTCATATTACCCACTCCCTTGAAACTCTCCATTTCTATTTCTAAGTTAGCTAGTATTTGTCATGTCTTTCGTGTTGCTTGTTCTTCATAAAAATCACTATTTGTTACTTTAAACTTGTCTAATTGCTCTCTGACCTGACGCTGTATACATTGGGTAAAAGATCCTAGCTGAAGTTACCCTTCCTCTCATTTAGCTAAGAGAGTGCTCAAACTTAATTTTCCCCAGCTTGTGTTTTGTTTGGTAATTTGGGCGCCCCTCCCAGGACCCCCAACATACAGGGTAACACTACTGCCCATGGTTATGGGTTTCCATATTATCTGGTTAGTTCTAAATTCTGGTTCCATTCCCCCAAATTGCCCTCACTGACTGTTTTCCCAACCAGCTGACCCACAAGTCATTCCAGCCCGCCTCCAAAACCTTGCCTATCCTGCCTTAGTGGCACCATAAGGGTCCACCACATGACATTGTAAGAACCCACCTCTGTGACATCACAACCTCCCCCCCTCTCAAGGCTGGGCCCTGAAAGCTCAGGGAATGGGAAGCTGTTGGAGTGGACTGGACCCATGATATTTTCCATCCCAGAGAAGGAAGGGTAGCTTCTGGACATGGGGCAGTGAAAGGGCCTAATTTCCGATGGGCTGGAATGGAGGGTTTTCTGTACAGAATACAGATTATGAGGTAGGGGCATAGCATTCCATGTCTTCAAAGGGGGAGGGCATAAGTGATAACTCAAGTGGTAATCTTCTTTACACAATATATTAGCAACAACAACAACATAGGACCTGCAAAGGTAGTGCTCCAAAATGTGCAATGTTGTCAGAGCCCCATGTAAAATTTTGTAAGGAGTGAGAGAACAGTAAGATTAAAAAAAAAAACCCAAACAACTCATCTTGAGGCATCTTTGCTCAAAGCAGCATTATATGCAGCTGAATGTTCCCCAGTGCTGGCCCTACCATTATGCAATGCACAAAACTGTCACCAAAAGGCAAGGAATTTCTTGTTATTTAACTTGTTATTATCATATCTTTTACTGCTTGCAAGATTTTCTGACTCATGTGCCAAAATAACTTGGCTGGCTTTGGGTGTCCTGTGCTTCTTGATTTGGGTATGTGTGAGTGCCATTTTCTGTAGTGAAATACCTTGAGTTCATGCAGGGAGCAACTTTATTCCTGGTCAGTCTAACTGTTTGTCTATCCCAGTATTGTCTACTATACTCTTGATGCTCCCAAAGCTTTGAAAAATTACTTTGTGGACTTCAACTCTCCAAATATCCCAGAAGCTAGCTTACTACAATCCCCATGGTGCCTGGGAGATTTTAGTAGTTATAATCCAACCTCTTGATTCTCCAGGGTCTCAAACAAATGTTTGCCTCACAATCAGCTATCAAATTTGATTCTTTTTAACTGACGCAAGGAACTGAAGAATATGAAGAAACTGAACCCAGTATATTTAGTTTCACAGAGTTATGATAGCCCCCTAAACGGGCCCCTATCAAGAGAAAAAGACAGACAGACAAAAATTAATTAATTCTGGGATCAGTTGTCAAAGAGTGGCAGTAATATCATTACATAAATTGAGGATACTGCCTCAGGTGGCAGATTTTAAAGGTCATGAAAGAATAGCAAAAATAGTTTATCTCTTTTAAGGTGCTAGCTATCTTGACTTTGGTAAACAGGGAAGATGCCATTTTCTCTTCCACCTCAGGCAGCCAAATGTTTGAGCCAGCCTTGTTGCCAGCCTATGAACTCCTCTCTCTGCAGCTGCTGAATGTTCATAAGCATTCTGACTTCCAAAAGGAAACTGTCTTTCGTGGAATGCTGAAAATCATTGTAGCTACTGTAAAACAAGTCTAACTGGAAAAAAAATACCAAACAGGACCTGCCAACCATGGAGGCTGCATTCCAGGTACAGCCATATTCTGTACAAAATTTGCAAGTGGATAGAATGAGAATAAAAAGCATGGCTAGCACTTGGGTTGCCACTCTTTCCTTGTGTTCTCTTAAAAGCAGTGAGATTTCCAGTGGATGTGTTTGGGACTGGCATATCAGTGCTGGAGTTGAAGATTTCCAGCTCTGGGGAGGAAATGGCTTAGAGCAGGATGGTGTAAAGCCTTGGAAGAGAAGTAGAACTTGCATACATTATCCAAGAGAAGGGAGTTGGGTAGGTTCTTGAGTTTTATCCTGAGCTTTGCCAGTGGACTCTTGGCAGCACCGTTTTTGGATGAGTTCCTGGAGGCTTTGTGTCATGAAAAAGTGGCTTTAAGGACTAAGCTACCCTGAAACTAAATTGCTGTGGAACAATCAGACTTTTGTCCACAGTGGAAAAGGGAGAACCAGTTCCTGTATCAGATTTTATGTCCTATAATCACTGGCCTGGTTACACCTCCAGAAAGATGGGGAACCCAGGAAGAAGAGCTGATAACAAAATTGGTCTCCTTCTTTATTCAACATACATTCTGAGAATTCCCTCTGCTTTTAATTCTGGGCTTCTCATGCCATAGGGACCTAGAAATAAAATAGTTAATCCCTAGAGGCTCCACGATAATCCGGAATGGTTGCTGGCAAACAGAGCTGCCCATAGCAATGTATCTGGAATGCCTAAAACCAACACTGCACAATTCTTGACTTACCCAATTGAGTGCAACACACTGATCATCTAAAGTAGCTGAGCAGCCTTGTCAGATCTGGATGTGGTTTCAGTTCTTTGTAGTCAGTTTTTCTATTTTGCCCTCCATGTAGCCTCCTAGAAAACAGCCCCACTGTGTCCTTTTCCCCTCCCTTTTTACAGGCTTCCTCCACTTATCTGACAGGTTAGGGACTGGAGCACTGTCAGAAAACAGAGTGAGTTGAAAAGTGGAACCCACATACTGTATTGTAGGGAGCATGAAGGACTTACAGAGACTCATTTGGGAGTGACTGCATGTGTGTGCTGGTTGCAAAGTCTCTCAGTTGGCTTGGCACCCTTTTTCTCCCTCTCAGCTCACTTTGCAAGCAGAATGAGCCTGTGATCAATCCCAAGCAAGTCTTCACATGCAAGAACTGATGAACTTGTCCTTAATTTGGAAGCATCAAAAAAGCAACTCATCAGATAACAGGGCATCAGAAGTTTAGGGCTTCCTGTATTCCCAGCCTGGTCTATAGGTTGTTTCAGTTGAGATCATCTTCACCATCTACTAAGAGTGATCTGAGTTCTCTTGGTAGTCATCCTGCATAGTCAATGCAACACCATCTGCACACAAAAGAGGATAAGAAGACTGTGGAGAAAACAAATCTTGCAGAAATCCCCTCCTCCCCCACAAAAAAACTCCAGGCCAGTAAGGGCTGAGCCTGCTTTGTGCATGTGTAATCCTGAAAAGTTTATTGGGCAGGGAAAGAGAGAAACCTGGGAAGGAGGAATGAAATGGGATTGGCTGGAATTCTGAACACGAAGTGCACCAGTTCACATGCAACATTTTGTTACAGGTCTCACTTCTATCTGTATTTTGCAGATACAAACTAGTTTACAGCTGTTCCCTTAAACCCTCAAAACTGTAATTCTGTGGAGGATAGAGTTAGGAATTCTTGGTTTTTCTTTTGGTAAGAGCCTCATCAAGCCAATAAGGCCAGTCCAAAGAGTAGCAAAAAAGGCTCTTCTCCCACTTGCCCCCATCCCTTGCCAAATGACCAAGGTGCATAATACCTGCAGGGCTGGTCAAATTATTTAGATACCCAAGACAGAAAATCCCACAAATATCTTTTCAGTTCTCTACCAGTAAAAGTGCAATAACAATACATTAACTGACCAAATGCCATGCCATGATCAAATCAGCTCCCTGAGACAGCTACTTCACTCTCCCTAGTGGAATGGTCAGTGGCAGCTGGTGGCTTCCATCATAATGGAATGGTGAGTCTGCCCTCATGACAAAGTCCTGGGGGTGTGGCTATCTGAAGTGCCATGTCAGGCTGGAAGCAGGTTGCCAGGCAATCAGAATAGCTCTTCAGGAGAGAAACCCAGTCCAGTAATATGTGAGCGTGGCCGGTGGCTGAGAGAAAAAGTTATATAAAACCAAGGACCTGTCGGTAGTTATTACTCCAGTGAGATTCTAGCAAAAAGCTAGGGAGTGGAGTCCCTTAGCCAGTTAGAGAGTGACTGTGTTGGGCGTTAATTCTCAATGGAAGCCTACCAAAAGGCAGAAGAGTAATTCAACCCTAGTAGAATCTGGTCAGAGAGTGTGACCTAGATTGGGGGTTGAGTCTTTGCTGGGAGTGTAGCCAAAGTGCTGTTTATGATACTTGCGCTTTATATGTGAGTCTAAAGATATAAGCAAACTATCTAAAAACACACCAAAGAAATGTATCAGCCTTGAACTGCATTTCAAATCTGAAATGCTACTTTATTCAGATTGTTACATTAATAAATGTTACAGTTTGTTTTTATAAATATTGACTCGGCTGAGTTGTGTACAGTATATACGGTAACACAGAAAACATGTCACTGTGATGTTATTGAGAAGTTCTAAACAAATACTGAAAACCTCCCCCTTTTACACAAAGGAAGTGTTATAAAAGGTGGTGGGGAGGCAGAGCTCTCTGGTAAAGAGAGGGCACCTTACCAGATTGGGAATAGCTACACCAATCTGGAAGGAACTAAGGGCCTGGCACAGCCCTGTATATTAATATGAACTTAAGAGAGCTGTCCAAGGTGCTCAACCTTGTTCCAAAGACAGGTTCAGCACATGGATAGGTCCTTGTGGAGTCTAAAACCTGGAGCAGATTCACCACCCCACTGACATTAGAGTCATAATTTGCTGTTGATAAAGGATCACTACGGGCCATGACTGCCAGTGGCTTCCCCTGGCTTCCCTCCCTGGTTCTTCTCCATTGTTTCATTCAGAAAGTGTGCCCATGATTCCCCCTGCCCTGCTTTTTTAGTTAGGATCTGCTTATTTGGTTGCCCTATTCAGCACTGCCAACCAGAAAGGTAGTTGCCAGATTCAATAAGTGGCAGAATACCTAGACTTATAAGTAAATGGAAAAGAGAAAGTTCTAGAATATGCAAGTTTTGGTAGGAGAAGATAGCCTCTGCCATTTTTACTGATGGCAACAATTTTTTTATGATGATGATGACCTCTTTCCTATGTATCACAATCTCTGTGGCTTAACCCAGATCCAACCCTGCAATTAAAGCACTGCAGAAGTAAATGATGTTTCAATCATTTGCTGTTGTTTTTTTTAAATTCTGTATTTCTCCCTGCTTAGAGCCTCTGCTTGCCTTTGTAAGATCATTGTGGTCTCTCTTTCTGCATGCAGATGAATCCCACCAACCAAAGTGTGCATGCATATCTAGATTAATTAATTAATTGATTAGCAGCAGGCAAATACTTTTTTTTTTTTTTTCAATGCATCTTCTGTTTCCTTTTCAACATATTTGTGTTTCACAGGATACAATGTGGGTATCAGAACTTGTTTAAAGAGGGCTAAAGCCTAAACCTGGATGGTAACATATACCTCACCAGAGATAAAGAGGGAAATCCAGATTTGCACATTCACAGATGCTAATATACAGGCTTACATGCAAATTTAGTCCCCCTCCCATTACAGAATCATAATAACAAAACAACAAAAGTAGAATGTTAATGGAATGAAGTGGCAAAATAAAATAAAGATAATGTCTATAGTCAATGGAAAAAAACAATTATAATGAAAGTCAAAATCCATAACAAATGCATTTTGCACAACAAATGCACAACATGAAAGTAAACAAACAAATGTAGATGCCCTTACAATAATTTTCATAAACATATAATACAGTCTGCCTTAGCAGGCAAGTCTGTGGCTACTCGATGAATTGTATGCTTGTGGGGTTCACTCCCCAGGATGGAAAACTCTGGATGAGTAGCTTTAACTTTCCTTCCTGCTCTTCCTTCCAGTGGCCCCTTGTCTTGAAAACAGACTTGAGTTGGGCAGCCTTTCAAACAGCTGGTAGCTTCAAAAAGAGGATTGACCTCTATCACAGTGCTTCCCTGGCAGTGAGCTAGGGGCTGGTACCAAATTTGTGCCCAGGCTACAATTGTTGCTTTCCTAGAAGCTCACCAGAGATGACAGATGATAGTTCATGGACTGGCATCATTCGAGAACAACAACTTTTGAGTAGCATTGACCTAGCACCCTTTCAAACAGAGGATGCCCTCAATTGGAGCATGGACACTGAGCAGTCTGGAAACTGATGCAGCTCCTACAAATATAAGCCCAACTTCAGTCCTTTTTATGCTGTAAGGAGTGCATCATGATAATGACTGCCATCTTATCGCTGAAGTTCTCTCTTTGCTTTTAACAGCTTCTTGAACATGTGGAAATTTAACTGCATGGAGGAAACC
This sequence comes from Ctenosaura bakeri, assembly GCA_948474755.1. Taxonomy (NCBI): domain Eukaryota; kingdom Metazoa; phylum Chordata; class Lepidosauria; order Squamata; family Iguanidae; genus Ctenosaura; species Ctenosaura bakeri. The sequence goes on from CAOLHI010005383.1 coordinate 65,560, forward strand.
TTTGCAAAGCTTCATTTCAGTGGGGTCAAAATACATATAAAAGCCAGAATCAATGAGGAACTATTGTACATTGATGGATCTGCTTCCATCTAAAGGAACAGGACAGGGGGCAATCTCCCTTCCCCACTACAATCTTCTGTTCTCCCTCAAAATCTGATCCAGAGGGATTTCAAGTAACATTTGCCTGTCCATATGGACAGCAAGTGCTACCTTTTGACACCCAGTGGAGACAAATAGATATATACAACTTAATCAATGAACCAAGAACACAGATTCAAGTTGGAAGCAACACTGACTTAAAGCTATAATGGCTGAAATCCTACATCGAAGAGAAGGAGTATAACCTAACACTCAAGGAATTCTGTGGTGGGTTGTGCAATGCCACTTTGTTAGTAAATTGCTATGTCACTGTGTCAAACAACCCCACATGCATATACTGTGAATTAGCTATGCACATGTACATCCATGCACAATGCACAACCATGCACAATGCATGGCCATGCAAGACAGCATTCATGCATAATGGCACAACATGCATAACTTTATTTCCACAACTTCGAACTTGAAGATGCCATCAATCCTAATGTCAGGATTGTATGTAGCAGAAAAGCATCTACTTGGTTATCATTTGAATGAGCAAATGGAGCCCCAGTAATATTTATTTTAAAAAGTGCCTTGTCCTGGGAAGTTGTTGAGGGTTGCTGGGAGTAGAGAAGAGGAACAAAGTTTTGATGTGGGCATCACCATGATATTCCCTCTTAGCTTGGGTTAACTAGTAAGTATCATATATATGGAGGGGTTTGAAGTAGCAATAGCAGGGGTATTTCTATACCGCTTATCAGCTAAGCGCTCTCTAAGCAGTTTACAATGTGTTAGCTGATTGCCCCCACCAAGCTGGGTACTCATTTTACTGACCTGCGGAAGGATGGAAGGCTGAGTCAACCCGGCAGGATCAAACTCACAACCTTGTGGCTGCAGTACCAGTATTTAACCACTGCGCCACCAGGGCTCATTAATAGTAAGTTGGGGAGGCATTTTCATCAGGACCATGACATATAAAGGAAGAGAGGCTTTACACATTCTTCTCCATCTGCAGTCCCAACAAAAATCTCTCCCCATGGGCATAATTATCAGCCCCAAGGGAAAAAAATCCCTTTAGTGTCAGCAGGCTGAGCACAGACAGAGCCTGGAAAAGTTATTTTTTTGGCCTACAGCTCCCAAAATACACCAGCTAGCGTGGCCAGTAACTCTTCCAAGCTCTGAAAAAACTGGTTAATCTTTTTTCAAGTGGCAAGTAGTAACTCCAACTGAGAAAGAGGCTATCTTGAGTCACACCTGCCTCTATATTTTTTGCATCAAAGCACACCTTGCTGATGTAGTGTGAGAGCTCTCTAAACATTTGGAAATTAAACATCTGACTGCAAGATGATAGGGGTGATGCCAGAGTGACTGGTTTTTATGTTGTAACACAGTATCAGGGCAAAAATGAAAGGAGATGTGAAAGATGTCCTTCTTTCAGGCTTCCATATAATGTGTGAAGATGCCCACAGTAGCTGGCAGCTTCCATTTCACCATTTCCTTAAATGCTGAAATTGAAAGCAGCTGAGGAGAAATCCAAATGTTATCTCAACTGTGTAGATGCTGCTGAAAATCACTTCCACCAAAAATCACTTCCACGTGCTCGAGGTTCTATGCGGCTCTGGTAATGTTCAGAGGATATCCTATTTAACAGCCCTCAAACAGCTAATCCGAGTTGCTGATAAGCAGAGGTTTGTCCCCTAGTATATAAGAGTGAGCATGGGTAGCTCAGTCAGCAAAGCATCACACTTTTAATCTGAGGATCCAGTATTCATGTTCCTGCTCAAGTGTACTACATCGGAGAGTTAATATGGTGTAGTGGTCTGGGTGCTGGATAGGAGACTGCAGTTTGAATCTTTGCTTGGCAGTGGAAACCTACTGGACCTATATTCTCAACCTCAGAGAAAGGCAATGGGAAACCCCTCTGAACAAATCTTGCTGAGAAAACCCAGGAGAGGGTCAGCATAAGTTGGAGTTGACTCAAAGGCCCAGAACAAAAAGGTGAGTGAGTGACTGGCATTAACTATGCTTTGCCTCAGTTGGTTGCGTTATTACACACACCTGTTTTGTGATACCCTTGCTATCACTGTGAGACAGACCTTTATATCTTACAAGCTTTGAAAAGGGAGGAAGGGAGCTGAACTATTGCTCCAAGAATACTCCAGCCAGCATGGCCAACTCCATTGTGAAGTTTCCCTATGCATCTTCTGAAATGGAACCAGGCCCTAAAAAAATCCTCTCTTCCTTGTGCAGCTGCTGGTTTCTCTCTCTGCTGAGATGTTCTCTGTCTGTCTGTCTGTCTGTCTGTCTGTCTCTCTCTCTCTCCCTGTCTCTGGCCATTTCTGCAGGGCCCTCCCTAAACTGCGAACCCCCAGATTCCATAGGATGTTGAAAATGGAATAATAGCCCTATAACAGTCTAGTGTGGAATTGACTTCTTCTCTCTCTCTCTGTTTTCTTTCTCTGACAGAAGAGACAGAGGTGGGGAGCTGTACTTTTAGCTTTTGGGAGAGGCGTCATTCATGGATAGCAGGCATGATTTGCAGACCAAAGGTCCCCGTGTTCAGTTTCTGATAACTCCAGCTACATGGGTCATATAGAAGGCTATGGAAAAGACCCCAGGTGCAATTCTGAACTGCTGCAGCTAATCAGAGTAAATTACTAGAGAAAATGGATAAATAGGTCATGTACTATAAGTCAAATTCCTATGTTCTCCTCTAAGCAAGACTAGTCCAAGTCATTTTGCTGCTTCAGCTAAAGGGGCAAAATGGCTCTTTCTCTCATATACCCATTCCAGCTAGACTGGCACCTGAATCTTAGGCCATTACAATGCTGTTATTCTACTTTCAACATCCTGTGGAATTCTGGGATTTGTAGTTTACTGACGCGAAAGAGCTCTCTGGCTGAGAATTCTTAATGCCCCTCCTTAAACTACAAACTCCAGGATTCCACAGGATGTTGAAAGTTGAATCATAGCACTATTACAGTGTAGGGCAAAAATCTCCTTACTCTCACATGAGGAATGAGAAACTGTCCTCCACCATATCTAAGGTAACAGGCACTAGTTTGGGGGTCCTATTACAGGCTGTGGGGAAGTCACAGTCCTGTCTTTCAAAAGAATAGCCAGTGAGGACCAGTTATTGTTCCTCAACATCTTTTGCCTGAGTCAGTTCCTTCACTCTGCCTAACGTCAGAGCTGTTTCTGCATCCTCTTTTGAAGATCCAGCCATTAGATATTTCTCTCCTTTCCTCTATTTCCCAACACCCTTCAGCATTTAAACCCCTGCCTTAATTAACATGACTACAGGGACGTTCAGATTACAACACACACACCCCAATAATGCATGGAAATGTACTAGAGAGACCACGAGACCATGTGGACTAGCCCCTTACCCCAATGCCAGCATGTTTGATGTGCATCCTCTGTGTGAAAGGGTGGGATCCAGGTGCAATTAGGATCCCTCTTTATGGGGTAGATATGTAGGTGGGTGGTATGAGCATGGAGAACATTCTGCTAAGCACCAAACATGGGGGGTGGCTAGCCTGCATGTCCTTTGGCCTCTCCATGTATGCTCTTTAAACACATGAGAGACAACTGTTTGAACCTCCTCCCCAATACTTCCTTTCTTTTCTCTGATGCTGATGTAACTATTCATCTGGAGAGAAACAAATGATTATTTCAGGGCAGAAGTTACTGTGAAATGGACATTCTTCCTCATGGTATGCATACTGCTCTGAATCTTGTCTCTAGTAAACAAGGTCTGCAGATTATTTTTTTTAACCTTGCAAAGTGTCTTTGGTCATAGGTACTCATCATAAGACCAAAGAAAGACAGGAGGGTGTGTAAGAGTATACTGAGAGTGAAACAATCCCTCTGCCATACCTCTTTTTAAAAAAGTAGTATGTCTACTGCCTACTCTGTCAAAGCAAATCTAGGAAAAAGACTTGAAAGGCACTAAGATGGAACTACTGTACTCCTCCTTGCTCTGTGTGTATGTTGCGGGGGGGGCATTCACTAACCAGATTCCCCCCAGGGGCTGAAGATCTGAGGAAACTCCCAGCCAGAACAGGCGCTTCTCCTTCAAAGGGGAAGCAAAATAAACTGTGGAATGAGTTCCATGTGTAGAGGTGCCTCTGTGTATATGTGTGTGTGCGCGCACATTTGCAGGGAAAAGAGGTGGGGGTGTGGAGAAGGAAAGCTGTTTGGGACAGGCAGACAGAAGCATGGCAGCCACAGTGAACTGGACAAGTTGGGGAGTCCCACCCAAAAATCAGGGAAGGAAGACATGGCAGAAAAGGGAAACAAGGGAGAGTAATGCTTAGTGTCCAAAAGAACCAGAGCAGAGAGAGAGAATGTTGGATATGGGGAGGGGGTAACCAGAAGCTAAGTTTGAATAAACACAGTAAGGAACTGGGATCCAGAAATCCAGATTCCACTGCAGAAGAGAAGTGCTGTCAAGTACTTAAAGGACCCTGTGGCCCTCCAAGATATTTTGCAGGAACTTGTGGCTCTGCAACTCCCCTTACCCCTCACCAATGGCTAGGGCTGCTGGTAATTGTGGTCCAAGGACATTTGAAAGGCTACTTGTTCTTCAACCCTGACTTACAACAGGATGGATACAGGGGACTGGAAACCATGACTCCTGCTTAAGCTAAGTAGCACAGGTGGGCAATCCCATCATTTCTTCCCAAAACGTATTCTCTCACAAAAGTAATTGACAATATAATTAATGAATATCATATAATTCAAGCCAAGCATTTCCAAAGTTGTAATCCACTTTTTCCAGAAAATAACTAGGTAGGTGGATAAACAGACACACTTTTTAATGTGAAGAAGGGTAGGAGACAGTGGTCAATAAAAACCAAAATGCATGTGTAATACAAACATAATGTGTCTGCTCCCACATTGTGTGGGCCTCTCCAGAGCTAATCCTTTTCTGTAATGTTTTCATTCTTTGGATCTGACTTGTGGCACATCTGCCAAGGCTGACCATCACGAGTGCTTAGCAGTGGGAGAAAGATGTCCAGGAAGATACAAGTGAAAGGAGAGTGGTGCTAAGTGGGACAAGTTGGGAACAAGAGCCTCATCTCTAAATTTTTCTATCATCTTAATATCACTCTTCCAACTTTTCTTCTGACACATGTTTTTACCATGTGAAGTGATACAGCATCTGACCATTCTTGGCAGTACTATTTTATTGGGAAAGGTTGTATGTCAGTGGCAGAGTAACTCATACTTCACATGCAAAAGGTCCCAGATTCAATTCCTGTCATGTAGAACTAGGAAGAATCTTAACCTGAAATCCTGGAGAACAACTACCAGGCAGGGTCAAGCACACTAGAGATTTTGGGCACTGGTCTGACTTGATTGAAGGCAGCTGCCTATGTACTTGTTAGTGTGTGTGTGTGTGTGTGTGTTTTTCACAAATCCTTTAACTCTTATGCGTTAGGATGGAACATTTCAGTCCCGCAGCATCATGTTTTTCCCCCCAAGAATCCACATAGAATTATACCTATAGTGGGCCTTTCCGCTTTACACTGTTACAGTGCTATTAGTCAACTTTCAACACCCTGCAGAATTCTGGAGTTTGTAGTTTCCTGAGGCCAAGAACCTCTCTGGCTGAGAATACTAAAGGCCCCTCCCTAAACTGCAAACCCCAGGATTCCAGAGGAGTTCAAAAATGGAATAATAGCAGTATAACAGTGTACTACGGAAATGGTCAGTATGTGATATTCTATGGCAATTGTCACCCAAACAGCTGTAAACAAATCTCCCCAAATTTCAACAGCTTCAGGTGTGCTTTTTTTTTAAACAAACAACAAACAAACCACAGTAGGGACAAAAGAGAGAGAGAGAAAGAGAAAGAGAGAGATTCTCGGCTGCATCAATAGGAGTATGGTGTATGGTGTCTAGATCGAGGGAGGTACTGGTACCACTCTACTCTGCTTTGGTTAGACCTCATCTTGAATACTGTGTCCAGTTCTGGGCACCCCAATTCAAGAAGGACATGGTCAAGCTGGAGCAAGTCCAGAGGAGGGTGACCAAAATGTTGAGGGGCCTGGAAGCCATGCCCTGTGAGGATAGACTTAGAGAGCTGGGTATGTTTAGTCTGCAGAAGAGAAGGTTAAGAGGGGACATGATAGCTATGTTTAAATATTTGAAGGGATGCCATGTAGAGGAAGGAGAGGGCTTGTTTTCTGCTGCTCCAGAGACCAGAACAAGGAGCAATGGATTCAAGCTTCAGGAAAGGAGATTCCACCTGAACCTCAAGAAGAACTTCCTGACAGTCAGGGCTGTCCGGC
>CAOLHI010005384.1:0-70328 GCA_948474755.1 Ctenosaura bakeri
CCAGTGTCTCCTTAGAATTTGGGGAAATTATAGCTCAAAGGAGGCCTGCAAGAGGAGAGTAATGACAGAATCTTTTCATCTGTGTGTACCAGTACTAATTGTAGAGAGGATTCCAATTAAAAGTTAAACAATGTATTTTATTTTAATTGACAAGCACACAAGGAATCAGATGCTCTTAAGAACCATACAAGGCTATTAGAAAGTGAACCAAGAAAGTCTGGGTAGAGAGAGATTGGGTGGAAAGGATGATAGTTACCAGTTCTGAAGAAGGGATTGCAGCAGAGTGGCTCAGACAGCATCTGAGGGTAGCACAGAGAAATGGTGGTCCGGGGTACACTGCATTCTACATACTATGACCAACATACTACAAATGGCTGGGATCAAAGCTACAGTTTTTATACCCTATTTCCCACCCTGAAGGGGTACATTGACAAAGTCCTAATGGCTCTCCCATGGGACTGACAAAGGGGTCCAGAATGGGTGGATTGCTTAGCTCTGGAGTGACAAAACATTGATGGGACTCATGAGATCTCTTAATGTTCAGTCAGGCAGAGTGTATACAGAAGATCTCCATAGGGTAAGATCAAGGGATGGCATCTGCTTGCTCACCAATGTGGGCAGTTCATCTTTCATTGTATTCAAAAATGCCAAGAGATTAAAGCGGTGAAGGGATTAGCACAAACCCACCAGCACTGGGTTTTCCACATAATCCTATGTGAACTTTCCAGCCAGGGTAACCCTGAACACATTCTCTGGCCAGTGTGACCCCAATTGTATTCTCCAGTCATGAATAAGTCCAATTTATGAAAATCATATATCTTGTAGGAGGAGTGGTAGGGTATGGTAACATAGGCCATTTCTGCATGGGGCGAGGGAATTGCCCCAAGCCGCTACTTACCAGATCTTCTGGCTCCCCGGTCTGGTCCAGGCTGCTCCAGAGCAGTGTGTGGTCATAGATCTGCACTGCTCCAGCATCCAAAATGGCGGCTTCCAGTTGGTCGTCAGTCCCGACCAACTGCTGAAGCTCGCTAGCCTAAAGCCAGCCCTCCGCTGATCGCAGGCTCACATTGGTGCGAGCCTGCAAATCTGCACCGGAGAGCAGGCACGCAGTGGCGCACTCCGGGCTTTTTGAAGACTGGAAAAACCAGGTCTATCAAAAGCACGCTGGAGGACCACTTGGGGTCATTCCAGAGCGGACTGAGGTGTGGATCTACAGTAAGTAGTCCGGACCCAGTCCACTCCAAGATGCAGACGTCCTCTGTGGAGGACGCACTGCACCATTTTTATTACTCCGTGCGGAAATGGCCATAGTTGTATCTAGGATTCCACTCGGTTCTCAGGCAGTATGAAAGGCTCTGAAGAGAATGTGAATGTGATGTGACACAAAGGTCTCAGACCTAGCAAGCCACCCTCCTATTAGTTTGATGTTCCACCTTTCAACCAATTCTTGGCTTTCTTCTCGCATTATATGCTCCCCATTCATTTATTTATTTTTGAATTGAGATTCAAGAAATCCACCCTTTCCCCATAGAGACCTGGGCCATTTCTTTTGCCACTCTGATTTGTGGCATGCCCACATCACTCAGGTTTGATAATACTTTAACTGCCATGGCTCCGTCCCTACTTATAATCTGTTGAGGTACTTAGAATTCTCTGCTGGAGAGCTCTAACACACTTTCCTCTGAACTACAGCATTACAGCAGAGATTTCTAAGTATCTTTCCCCAAACTACAAATTCCAGGATTCCATAAGATGACCTCATAACAGTAAAGTGGTATCAAAGTGCTAGAATGGTATAGTGTAGATGCATCTTTGAATATAAGTGTGTGCATAAGATTCTCATCACACTCAGTGCGTCTCTCACAAGTGATATTTCTGCCCTCTCCCTTCATGCATATTCCATCAGTATTATTAGTGTGTACATTTTAACCTAACTTAATCACACAACTCAAGAAACCAATTCTGATATGATGAAACTGATAGGTATGGGAAATCAGTGGAGATTACTATGGGGTTAATAAAGGAAATCTGAAGTAAGACTAAAATTTAGTCTTCATTAAACAAGGTAAAATAGGGCAAATAATACACTAGGCACCAAGACATGAATTATTAATCTGTAAAGCTCTGCGTGAATCCCAAGGAAATGTAATAGCCATGTTCCTTAGGCGTAAATGTTAATTGAGGCGACAGATGGTGTGATATTACTGATTTTCACTAATGTTCCCATTATTATACTTTTCTAGAGAACTTAACAGAAAGCGGGAATGTGCTTTGTCTATTAATTATAATAGTACCGCAAAACATATTTACCCAATTATCCGTAATATAAAAGATGGTGAATGCATTCTTCCATTTATATTAAGAGCCATCATCTGGAAAGTTAGAGAAGAAGCTGAAATGAGCGTGAAGGCTTCCTTGCCTGTTCGCTTCAGATAAATTAACTGAGCAATTATAAAATTCTGTTAATGGCCCTGCGGGAAGTGAATGCTATAAATATAATGGCTCTGTCATTAGCTTTGTGTTTGCAAATATTTTTGCAAAACGCTGACTTGAATATAGAAACTGAAGGACAAAGCAGCTAATCAGAGGCTGAACATCCATATAGGATTATAACCAGAGCTTGGGAAAACTTCAGCTTACAGAATCCTGCAGTCAACATGCCCAGTGATTCTGGGAGCTGTAGTTCAAAGCTGTAACTTTTCCAAGTCCCAATTATGACAGAGTGCTCTTAAGCATCCTTTTGAAAGCGAAATAAGAAGACTTCCCTCCCCATGACCCCGCTTCCTATCCTCTGAAAGTTTTTGTAATTTTTTATATGTTTTTATACAAAAGAAACAGCCCCAATTAATCTTGTCATCCCACTTTTTTTGCTGCTTTTAAAAATGTCTCAGTTTCTCTCTCCTCATTCCACTTTCCCCCTTTATCTTCAGCTTATTTCAGTGGCTGAAAACTGAGTTTATAGAGCAAAGTAGTTCCATTCAATTCAATGGAAGGAAATGAGAGGAGAGGGCAAAAGCAAGCTGCTGCAGCCTCTCCTAGCTTCAAAATTTGGTTGCCAGCTCTCCCGCTTTACAGAAGATAGTTCGCTGAACCACTGTATATGTTGCAGGCACCGGCTGTCCATTGTTAGGTAACAGAGTGCAGGGCTAGCAGGAGGCTGTTCACAGTCAGAGGCACAAACAGTCAGTACAGTTCACCTGTTCATGGTGGAAAGAAGTGTCATCCAAAAACAGTCCCAAGGTCCAGGAATCCAGCAGGCAACATGATCAGACAGTCCAGGGTCAGGAAATCCAGGCAGGCAATGAGCAGGGAATCCAGAGAACACAAGGCAAGTGCCAGCAACACAAAAGTTGTTTCTGGTATCAAGCTACTGCCCTGTGCCTTCCTTAAGAAGGCTGAAACCAGCTGGCTCTCATCTCAGCCTGTTTAGCTCCTGAGGCACTTGCTTCTGTGTGTCCTCCTTCAGGACTGCTGATCACCTGGACAAGCCAAGTCCTGGCCCATGACAGTTTAGTCCAAGTCAGGTTGAAAGATTAAAAACTAATAAACAAGGAATTGGAGAAAGAGCCATAAGAAGGGAGGCTTTAGGTCCATCAGTAGTGAGCAGACTGAAGTAAATGAGATATTAATGGAGATGCTTGTTTCTTCCTGTTAACTCATTTCCCTCTAACAGTGGGTTTTTTCTCCTCCAAGGTACATGCTTCAGCAATAAGACTGGCAAATTAAGCCTAGCTTTGCCTTCAATTACCAATTACAAACTGAAGCACACTTAAGGGAGGAGATATAGCTGGAGAAAAATCACATCCATACATTCCAGCTCTCCTGATTTGGTTGGGAGAGTCCTAATTAATTCTCCGGTCCCAGTTTCTCTCTCCTCCTCCCACTTTCCCTCTTTGTCCTCAACTGAATTCAGTGGCTGAAAACTGAGTTCAAAGTGCAAAAGTACAGTTGGCCTTCCATATTTGCTAGGGTTAAAGGCACATGATCCTCACAAAAGTAGAAAAGCTGCAAATATCAAAATGTGGGTGTGTTTCTGTGGGAAGGGAGCTGAGGCATAGTGGAGGGAATGGGCACCCAGGGTCCAAACCAGGTCAGGGAAAGGAGAGAGTAGAGGTGGGTAGGTTGGCATGATGGCCCTATAGCTCCTCTCTCACACCCATCTCCTTCCTTGAGGCGGGGATCAGGAGAGGGTTTGTCTTGCCGAGAGGCTGTAAACTGTCCTTAGATGATGAGACAGTGGCTGGTGGAGGAGGAGGAGAACCAGAGGCAGGTTTTTAAAAGGCTGCATAGCCTGATTGAGGCTGCTGAGAAGGAAGGTTCCCCCAGAAAAGAAGTGCCTAAGATGAGAGGGGCAGGGGTTGAGAAAACTGCAAATAATCAAATCCATGAAAGTCAAACCTGCAAATGTGGGTGGGCTGACTGTAGTTTGCACTCACTTAAAGCAGCATTGGGGACAAGAGAGGAAAAGTCTTGCCCTTCCCAGTAGACTTGGGTAAAAGCGAACTGCTACAGCCTTTCTTAGCTTTTGTGTTCTTCCTCATTAATAACTTTTGTCTTCTTAACCACACCCTGATATTGGTTGGCCACATATGTCCCAGTTTTTATCGGTGAAATAACCTCCTTCTTTGGAGGTTTTTAAGCAGAGGCTGGATGGCCATCTGTCGGGAGTGCTTTGAGGGTGTTCCTGCGTGGCAGGGGGTTGGACTGGATGGCCCCTGGGGTCTCTTCCAACTCTACATTTCTATGATTCTATGAAATGTTGGAGGGTATGCACGTGTTATAACAAACAGACATCTTTTCTTTTGTTAAAAAATTCATTTAACACACACACAAAATTTAGAGACCATAAAAGTTACACAAAAGAAAGCACAAAGAAGACAAAAAAAAAAGACAAAATATAACACAACAGATTACAGATTCTAACCTAGGAATCAGCTCCATTAAAAACTACAGGAAAAATGGGGAAATGTTTTTAAAACTGCACTCTAATTTACCCAGTTAATTAGGCGAAAGCAGTCAGATTTTCTTGTATCATAAGATGAGTTATAGGTTTGGATAATGGGTTTGGATATAGGTTTGGGTGATGTACATTTTGGATCCCAATCCACCAATGCCTGTGCATTTATAGCTCTGATGATCAACTCAGAAACACAAGCGTCATTTCTTAATCCACTGTCCATTGATTCCAAAAAGGTTATGATATTTTTTTACTTCTCATTTTCCTGGCATAATTTTAAAGGCGTTGAGACCACCTACCAAAGACCTCAAATAGCTTCCGCCTGACAATTAAACCATTGCGTTTACAGAGAGAATCTGATGCAGACAAGACTTGCGGTATTAATTCCTTCTTGCATTCCAGATTACGACCTTTCCAAACTTCGAGACTTCATTGATCAACAAGCGGATGCTTATGTGGACAAAGGCATCCTGGACAAAGAAGAAGCAGATGTGATCAAACGGATCTACGGCAGCCTGTGAAGAACAGAAGAGGAAATACCTCTTGAAACTCTAGGGGATTCTAGGCTAGTTCCACCCACATCTAGTTCTGTGACCTACTACCTTCTTCTTCCCCTCCCCAGTCCCCTATTATAAGTATTCTGTCTGCATTGTACTGAATCTTTTCCAAGTTCCTGTTTTGTTTTTGTTAACAATCCACAATGACTGCATATTCATTCTCTTTCCTATACCTTAATCATCTAAACCTAAGGCAGAATTTTGTTGCCTACTTTATAGTTAACAGGGTAAAATGTTGACATTATATTCCCGTTAGCCTGACTTTTGACATCACGCTGCTGTCTTCTAGAAAGGACAACTGTTTCTAGAGATCTGCTTTGCGGGGGAAGCAGCCAACTTCTTAACACCGTTCAATGGCTTTTTAGAAATACTATTCTGTAAATTTGCAAAGGGCATTATTAGAGTCAAAGGAAAATAATTGTTCGACTCTATATTTGCAAGGAAATCTCATATTCAAGGTCTCATTTGTTGTGACTATTCTTTCATATTCAGGATGGTCTTGTTGGAACACATTATTATAGTATATCACAATTTTCTTGCTGTTTGTGCATTCTGTCTTGTGTCCCTGTCTGTGTGCCATTGAAGTAGCTGTTCTGTGTCCAGCACTGCATCAGCTTTTAAGATAGCTCTTACGGGGAGAAAGAACTGTATCATCACACCATTGCTACGGTCAGGTACAGTAGCAACGTCAACATTGACTCACTCCATTGCTCTTGAATAAGTGTAATTTCTCTGTGCATGTCTAAAGAATGGAATTCTTGATGTGAGTAGCCTAATGACACATGTAAATAGCTGTTAATTTCTGAGGACAAAGCAAAAATGTGTAAAGATGAACCATTTGAGGAGCTTAGAATTAGAGGTGTTCTTGGGACTTTGGCCTAACCCTGGCTGCTGACCTAAATGAAAATAGAGCCATAAAATCAACTGCTGAATGATAAGTCAGTGCTTATATAAATTCCATTCATTCAGTGGGTCTGCTTGAGCAATTGGGCTTAAGGCCAGATATTTCAACAGAGACTGCTCAGCACTTTTGCCAATCAAACTGGTTTCAACTTTGGAATTTCTGGTCTCTATCAAAGGAAACTGCCGTAATTCCCCCAGTTTGTGGGGAATAACCATTTAGTGCAGGAAAGGGCAACTTGCCACAATCCAGATGTTGTTTGACTGCTACTCCAGCTTCCTTGATCACTTGCTATGCTTCTGAGGCTGATGGGAAATGTAGTTCAGCAAGATCTGAAGGGCTGGAGTTGGCCAGTCCTGTTTTAGCAGCACAGTATTTCAAGAATGTTAGTTTGAATTAACACTTCAGGAGCTCTTCTACCCCAGGTCTCTTTCAATCTATACAGTAAGAGCATTTTGATGCCACTTTAACTGTTGTGGTCCCATCCTATGGCTCACTGGGAGTTACAGGCTCATGGGGTTTTGAGAATCATAGAATCATAGAGCTGGAAGTGACTCCAGGGGCCATCGAGTCCAACCCCCTGCTATACAGGAACACCCTTCAAAGCATTCCCAATAGATGGCCATCCAGCCTCTGCTTAAAAACCTCCAAAGAAGGAGACTCCACCACACTCCGAGGCAGCATATTCCACTGCCTGACAGCTCTGACCATCAGGAAGTTCTTTCTGAGGTCCAAGTGGAATCTCCTTTCCTGCAGGTTGAATCCATTGCTCCTTGTCCTAGTCTCTGGAGCAGTAGAGAACAAGCCCACTCCCTCCACAACATGACATCCCTTCAAATATTTAAACATGGCTATTATGTCCCCTCTTAACCTTCTCTTCTGCAGACTAAACATACCCAGCTATTCTTCATAGGGCATGGCTTCCAGACCCTTCACCATTTTGGTCGCCCTCCTCTGGACACGTTCCAGCTTGTCGACATCCTTCTTGAATTGAGGTTCCCAGAACTGGACACAGGATTCCAAATGAGGCCTAACCAGTGCAGAATAGAGTGGTACCATTACCTCCCTCGATCTAGACACCATACTCCTATTGATGCAACCAAGAATCGCGTTGGCTTTCTTGGCTGCCGCATCACACTGCTGAATCATGTTCAGCTTGTGATCTACCAAGACTCCTAGATCCTTTTCACACGTACTGCTATCCAGCCACGTGTCCCCCATTCTAGACTTGTGACTTTCGTTTTTTTCTGTCCAAGTGCAGGACCCTACATTTCTCTCTGCTGAAATTCATTTTGTTAGCTTTGCCCAGCTCTCCAATCTGTCCAGGTCGTATTGAAATTTGATCCTATCCTCTGGTGTGTTAGCAACCCCTCCCAGTTTGGTATCATCTGCAGATTTGATCAGCATGGCCTCCACTCCTTCATCCAAGAATGATCAGCCAGAAAGAATAGTGCCTCACAAACCACAAGTCCCATAGGATGGCACATGGCAGTTAAAGTGGAATCACAGTGCTATAATTATATAATATGAAAGAGACCTATGAACCAGCATAGGCACAATGCCGCTGTTGGTCACATGTCCCCCACCCCTAGGCTCTATTTTGCAGGCTTAACAGTTTCCTTGGGATTCGTACTTTCTGTCAAAAATAAAAGGTTGGATTGACTCCCCTAGGAGCCTTTAAGAGTGGGGATTCATGTTTTAAGTAGGTTCCAGTCATTCTACCCTCACCCTGGCTTGGACGTAAAAATTGTCCCTTTTTTTCAAAATGAGGGCCTTCCGTATTATACACTTATAGAAGTATGGTTCCATTTTAACTGCCATGGCTCCATACTATGGAGTCCTGGGGTTTGGTGGAGCTGAGAATTCTCAACAGCCCTCCCTAAAAGGCAGGTCCCAGGAGTCCATAGGGTAGAATCATGGTAGTTAAAGTGGAATCAAAGGCCCTTTTCACACAGGGTTAAAAAAATGGTGTAGAGCGACCTCTGACGGAGGTCGTCTACACCATAATGTGGATTGGGGCGGACTACTTTTGGGTAGTTCCACACCCCAATCCACGCGGGGTGACCGGAAGTGCCGGCGCCACGTGCTTTTTGAAAACCACTTTTCAAGTGGTTTTTACGGGGCGTGCAGCCCCGTCCAGCCCCGTTGCAGCGCCCGTGTGGATTTGCAGGCGCACGCAAGTGCATGCCTGCAGACCGCCCGGGGGGCGGGCTTCCGGCTGGCAAGCTTCTCCAATTGGCGGAGAGTCTCTGCCAGTCGAATGCCGCCATTTTGGGTGCTGCCCGACGCTGCGGACGCTGCAGAACGCCTGACGAGTGTGGAGCAGCGAACTCGTGCTGCTCCACGCCGCGACGGAGTAAGGTAAGCCCCATTTTAGCGTGGCTTCACCCCTTTCTCCGCCCGTGTGTGAAAAGGGCCATAGTGTTATAAGTGATAGTGTGAAAGGGGCCCATAACTGTACTTCCAGCCACTTCCAATTTTGCTGTTCATGCAAGGGCACTTTTGGCAATCTTTGCAGCCGCAGGAGAGGCTCAGGAGTGGAAAAATACCCCCAGTCCTGCTAACATTGCCCACTCATGCCTAAAGTTTACTTCTTTGATGTGTAACTGGAAGGATGACTTCTCCTGAGGGAAGCCCACCCTGGGTGTTTTTGAGCAAGTCATTGTTCCAACCCTGACCAGAAGATGGCCACATTTGGGCCGTTTTCGCACGAGACTGTTATAGCGCTATGATTCCACTTTCAACATCCTATGGAATCCTGGGGTTTGCAGGATTGCAGGATTCCATGGGATGTTGAAAGTGGAATCATAGCGCTATAACAGTCTCGTGCGGAAATGGCCTTGGTCTGATTTTTTACCAATTCAAACTTACATGTATGTTGAATGTGCCTCATAATTAGAAAGAGTCAGTGGTTTGAGCATTCGACTAAGATTCCAGGAGACCAGAATTTGAATCCCTGCTCAGCCATGCAAACCCACTGGGTAACCTTGGGCAAGTTGCACTCTCTTGGCCTCAGAAGAAGGTAAAGACAAACTCCCTCTGGACGAATCTTGCCAAGAAAACCCTGTGATAGGTACACTATAAGTCAGGAATGATTCGAAGGCACACAGCAACAACAAATACTCAGAACAGTAGAGAGGCTGCTAGCAGATTCATTGGAAGATAGGTTCTTCTGGTTTCTGTATCAAGAATATGTATGTATGTATGTATGTATGTATGTATGTATGTATGTATGTGTGTAGTGAATTTATATCCTGCCTTTCTCCCAAATGGGATGCAAGGCAGCTGTATAGTTTTGTTTAAAAGATTTTTAACCAGACCCTCAGGTCACACTGTCCTTCCAAGGTGCCTCAGAAAAAGTTAGAACAAAAACATGACAACAATTGAATACCTTTTCCAGCTCTTGGAATGTACTTGTTGTAGTGACTTCAAATTGACTCTAACTTATGGCTACCCTATCCTAGGGTTTTCTTGGCCAAGATTTATTCAGAGGGGGCTTGCGATTGCCTTCCTGTAAGGCTGAGAGAGCGTAGCGGTTAAAAGCCAGTACTGCAGCCACAATGTTGTGAGTTCGATCCTGCAGGGCTCCAGGTTGACACAGCCTTCCATCGATCAGTAAAATGAGCACCCAGCTTGTTGTGGGCAAAGCTAAATATATTGTAAACTACTTAGGGGGTGCTTTGCACTGATAAGTGGTATAGAAATGTAACTGCTTTTGCTATTGCTATACCTTGCCCGAGGTCACCCTGTAGGTTTTGAGCTCTGGTCTTCTTGAGTCCTAATCCAGCATTCAAACCACACTGGCAGCAATGAAATGTTTTCAAAGCTGATCACATTGAAACCAAGCAAATGCAGACTGCAATATTAAGGTTTTTAAGAATTCTTTGAGATCAGCAACAATGGAAGTGTGTAGATTTCCCTAACTGCAGAACAGCCACCAGCGAAAAGATTCCAGTTGCAGCTTCTACCTTTCCAGTAGTTCTCTCTTACATGGCCATGAGAGCCAATCTTAAATATCAGACAGGTTCATTTTAGTGCAAGCACGGCTGAATGAATAAATCCTTCACTGCAGGCTCATGGCAGAATGAATTGTCCCCAGCAGAGATTAACAGGAAACAAGCAAGACCAGAACTAGGAATCATGCAGAGTTTCAGTGAACAGCCTCCTTTGCAGATGAGCGTTTGGAGTTTAGAGGAACTATTCATCAACTTTTGTGCTAGCTGTCTTGTGGCCCTGCTACCACCCTGGCTTACAGCTTGAAGAAAACTAATTTAGTATTATCCAGGCTGAGATCTGTTATACAATGGTATGGTAATGTTGTGAAATGATAATGTTGTGCAATTGCAATGGTAATGTTGTACAACTAAAAGCACACCTGAATGCACATGTGCATCCATGTTGTCAACATGCCAATGTGTGAATGTGCACATCTGCATGAACCACTGATGGCACATGTGCAGCTCTCTTTCCACAGCCTTGAACTGAATGTAGTGTTCAAAAAATACTGAGCTGCTTCCACAGAGGAACTTGCACATGCATAAAAACACCAGCAGGATTCTGGCCCAGGATAAAAGGTTTTGAAGAGAAATCATAATACCCTTGGAAAATGTTTGGGCTTTCTTGTTCAATAAGAAAATTGGCTTAAAGAGGCACACATCTTGCTTTTTTTTTTTCTGTACATGGGGTGGACCCAGACTAATTAAAAAGACCAGAAAGTCCCAGACTTTCTTTCTGTTCTGTTTATTTGGAGATCCATACAAGTGTTGTTTATCCCTAAATATTTTCTATCAGCTCCCAATAGAATGAGAGTCTTTTTATATAGCTTCCCAGGTCAGTGTATTTAATCCAGTGTAAAATGAGAACCTTGTCTAAATATCTTACAGGCACCAGGTGCCATCTGATCTTGGAAGCTAAGCAAGATCAGACCTGGTGAGTACTTGGATGGGAGACCACCAGTGAATACCAGGTGCTGTAAGCTATACAGTCAGCCCTCCACAGTTGCTACAGTTAGGGGTGCAGGACCCCCCCAAAAGTGGAAAAACTGCAAATCTAAAAATTGTGTGTGTGTCTGTGGGAAAGGGACCAAGGCATGGTGAGGAGAATGGACACCCAGGGTTCAAAGCAGAGCCATTTCCGCATTAGACTTTTATAGCGCTATGATTCCACTTGAAACATCCCATGCTGAAAACCCCAGGATTCCATAGGATGTTTCAAGAGGAATCATAGTGCTATAAAAGTCTAGTGCGGAATGGCCCAGGTCAGGGAAAGGAGACGGAAAGGGAGTGGAACAGTGAGAATCAGGAGATGGAGTGCTGAGAAATCAGGCTGCACAGTGACTGGTGGAGGAGAACCAGAGGCAGATTTTTAAAGAGTTGCACATCCTGATTGGAGCCACCAAGAGGGAAGGTTCCCCTGGAAAAGCAGCGTCTGATGTGGGGTGCAGGACTTGGAGAAACTTGCAAATAATCAAATCTGTGAAAATCGAACCTGCAAATGTGGAGGGCCAACTGTATTTCAGAGGAAGGAACTGACAAGACCACCCTTGAGTATTTCTTTCCTAAGAAAACCCTATGATATTTACGGGGTCGCCATAAGTTGATAGACCACATGAAAGCACACACACGTGCGCATATGAAATCAGAAAGAACAGGAACAAAATCTAGGACCTTTCAACCTATCCCTTAGCTTCTCGAGCTTCCCACATCCAATTTAACATTAATGCACTGAACAGGGAACTAGGGGTGCCCTTCTTCAGACTAGCCTGGATGGATGTCATTGCCAAATCTTGCTGCCTCTTTGAAAACTGAAATCCATTTGTATTCTGTGTTTTGCTTTTTTCTTCTAGGATTCTCATGTGATTGTCAAAAGCTAAAACAGTTTGTGAAAAATGGATTTGCCGCATGAAATCATAACCCATTCACTTTTAGGTCTTTGCATGTGTTATGAAAGCAGCCATTCTCCTTTTCCATTGGGCAATTAATGTTTATTTTATCAGAGCCGGCATGGTATGGTAGTTTGAGCACTGGACTATTGCTCTGGAGGCCAGGTCACAGAAATGTGATTGGTCACAGAAAGTCACTGGGTGACCTTGAAGAAGTCACACTCTCTCACCCTCAGAAGAAGGTAAAGGCAAACCCCTCTGAACAAATCTTGCTGAGAAAAATCCCATCATGGGTTCACCTTAGGGTCAGAAATGACTTGAAGGCACATAAAACAATTTATTTTAAGACCACCTTGAGATGTGAACAGTCCTCTCAAAGAGTTTACACATAAAATAATAAAATATTTAATGAATATTAATACAATTAGATAAACAAACAGTCTTAATGTTAAAAAAACCCAATAAATAGAAAAGAAGTAAAGAAACGATGCCCAAAGGTAAAATTACAACTTGGCAAAATGGAGACCAGCACCATTTTTTTTCATTTTTATCCAAATTTTTCAAAAAGGAGACTGCATTTTTACAACTGGTGGAACACATGCACTGTAGGTAGCTATCATGTCTTTTCTTTTTAGAAGAAAAAAAGTGTTGCATTTTAAGACTTCCCAGAATTCTGTTGCTATTACGCAGTAGCAATTTATATCATGATCATGCTGTGTTGTGTGCTATATAACTCACAGAGGTGCAGCTACTTTAAATGCATCCTTTTGATGGGACACAGCTACTCAAAATTTAGTGAATATATAGCAGAGGTCCCAATAGCCCAAAGGTTTTATATCTTGGTAGGATGATGGATGGCAGTGAAAAATGCAAAAGTATCAGCATAGCCTCCAACTGTTCCAACTTGGTAGAAAAACAGTCCTGGTCAATTCTCTGTTATCCCACTTTTTCAGCTACTTTTAAGTCCCGGTTTTTCTCCCACCTTCTCCCTTCATCCTCAGCTTAGTTCAACTGCTGCAAACTGAATTCAAAGTGCAAAAGTAGTTTGCACTCTATAGAGCGGGTGGAATCTTGCCCTTCCCAGTAGGCACAAGTAAAAACAAACTGCTGCAGGCTCTCCTAGGTTATGTGTTCTTCCTCGTTATTAATTTTTGCTGTCTTGCCCACACTCTGATGTTGCTTGGGCTTATGCGTTCTTAGTTTTAATCTGTGCAATATTGAAGGATAAGCAACAGTAGCCTTCAACACCTCCATTAGTGCTAACCTTCTTGTTGTGTGCCTTCAAGCCATTTCCAACTTATGAAAACTCTAAAGCAAGCCTATCTGGGGTTTTCTGGGTCTGAGAGTGTGTTATGCACCCAAGATCATCCAGTCGGTCTCCATGGCCAAGCAGGGAATCAAACCCTGGTCTCCAGAGTTGTAGCTCAATGCTCAAACCATCACACCAGAGCTTTCCAAACTTTTCATGTTGGTGACATACTTTTTAGACATGCATCATTTCACAACACAGTAATTTCAGTTTTACTAGGAAACCGGAATTAAACTAACCCCTTATAAGAGATACAGACACATACGTAATTGTAATAACAAAATGTATGGGGACACAACGTATCTCATGAAAACCTTTCATATATTTTTAAAAATATATGATTTATAAATAATAATATACATTTCCAAGATTGTAGGCGACACACCTACACACTTCAGGCGACACACTAATGGTGTCACGGCATACTGTTTGGAAAGCACTGCCCTATACCATACTGGATCTCACAAAGGCTAGGTAAGTTGGTCCAAATGAAATCTTAGCCTTCCCTAAAGATCCCTGAGATATAGACATGGTGGTTGCTTTTTGCTTTCTGGCTTTCCAGGAAACTGGTGCTGGAGCCATAACCAAACAATGGGTTAAAAATATAATATTTTTCCTTGAAATTATATTTTAACCCATTGTTTGGTTATGGCTCCAGCACCAGTTTCCTGGAAAGCCAGAAAGCAAAAGGGAAGAAAATGTTATCCTAGCATATGTCTTAAACTGGGCTTTTTGGAAACTTAATACGATAGACAACTTTGGCCCACAGTCTTTTTAATAGCTAGGTAACATTTAATGACATATAATTCTGGTTCATTCTGCTCTGTTTTATTCCATAAATGTTTCCAAGCATTGGCTCAGTTATCATGTTCAGTTCCCTCACAAGCAACCTTTCTGAGTAACATTAGATGACAAAGCAAATAAGAGACAGACTCATCCATCACCTTGCACCGCGAAAGGGCTATGACTTTAGGCTAAACGAAGGCCTGAATGAGTGATCTCAGCTATTATAATTAGCACTGCAGATGCCCAATACAGTTCTTGATAGTATACTGTGGATTGGATGCTTTTTGCTGCATTTAGTGGTGGGGGGAAGACCATATTTGTCAATATTTCCTCCATCAAAGTAATGCAGGGGTAGGAAACATACTTCCCTTCTATCTCAGCCCCCAGGGTCCCTGCTGCCAATTTTTTTTTGCAACTGCTGCAAAAAAAAAAAAAAAAAACAACCCAATCTTCAGCCAGAAAAAATGGCAGGTAGGAAATGTGCAGTGTTTTTCCCTGTAGAATCATGCTCCCAGCAGCTGTTAGGAGGTGATTTTTCTGGGAAACAAGGCACTGTGCTCTTTGCTCACCATGTTCCCTCAAACAGGCAAAATTTGTATAGCAGCAACAACAGTTTCAGAGAGAGTGGTGCCACACACACACATAATCTGGACAAATACAGCCCCCCAATTGTAGGAGGTTGTCCAGCCATTTCCTAATGAAATGAAAAAGTATCTTGCACATCTCTAATTCTAACTCCACTCACTCACTCACTTCCTTCCTTCCTTCCTTCCTTCCTTCCTTCCTTCCTTCCTTCCTTCCTTCCTTCCTTCCTTCCTTCTCCTTCCTTCCATTGTTAGCATCTTTTAGATGATCTTGAGGTACCCACACTATTTACAAGGATTGCTGGGGAGAAATTGTAACAATTACAACACGTTCACCATACACTTTTCTAATAGAATTCTGTTTCTGATACTGTACTTTATTAAATGCTTTGCTACAAGATACAGTAATGGATCTTTTGTTTGTTTCTTTTTTGTATGTGCATTGCTTCTTTAAGGGCAATGGAAATCTCTTTTCAATTTTTGAAAAAAAAATACTCTTGATGATACAAAACATACTCCAGCTGCTTTCAGTAATATTGGATCAAGAGCCACGAAGAAATGCAATGCTTATGGAACCACATAGTTTGGAAATTATGCCTCCCCCCCACAAAGGTCTGATTCTCTTAAAAAATTACTCTGGTGATGATAGTTGAGAATATCATATTCAGACTTTTACCAAAATTCATATTTGTCACTTATAAAATCTTCTTGCGTTGACAATGAAGACAGAGTCTGTACACACAAAAATATCTTTAAATACCCCTTTCTATAAATTAAACAGATTTGAGATAGATCATGTTGAGCATTAGGTGAGTTGTGCTGTCAAACTGAACAAAGGGGAGAGAAGCAAGTCCATGACAAGTGCAAAACAATTCTACTGGAAACTTCCCTTTCAAAAGTAAAGAAAAGTTGACAGCAAATCTATGGGGAGAGCTTAAAACAACTCATCTCATGGAAGCTTCAGTCCATGCGGCCGTAACCTTCACTGGGACTGAATTTTAAAAGAGAGAAAATGACTGAAGGATGAATTGTTAAACTTGCAGAAAAATGCCACAACACATATTTTCTAAGTAGACCTCAAAACCACAGTAAGACAATGAGCGTTTACTTTTATATGTTCGAATCATACCATTACCTGATAAAATGCAGAAATGTCTTTTATTGGGGCTTTTCTGAAAGTCTCATTTTGAGTGGTGGAAGTCATGTGCCACTGACCAATTGTCTCCCTTCCATGTCACCAGATCCTCTGAAGATGCCAGCCACAGATGCAGGTGAAATGTCAGGAGAAAATACTAATAGAACACGGCCTCAAAGCCCGGAAAGCCCACAGCAACCTATTCCATGCTCCATTCTTAGTTTTTTTCCAGGAAAGAAAAGACTTTAGATAAAAATAGAAAAATACATTTTCCCAAAAATTTTCCACTGGGAGGCTTCACTTCTCACTACTTTCTTTAGCTGGGTGCTGAATTCAAGAGTGAAACACAGAATAGCAAACTATGAGATATAGTTATAATAAGCTATATTCTTTACCTGCTCACCTTGAAATCCCATAGAACTCAACAGGTCATCTTTCTGAGCAGACACACATATTACTGAATTGTTCAAGCATCTACATAGCAGCTCCTAGTGCTTGGAATGCCTTCTTAAGGCGTCTCCCCCAACTGAAACCCCTTGCTGTCATTTAAGCACCAAACACAGCTGTCTTCCCAAGCTTTTAAGAATTGCTGTGCCTAGTATTTTCAGCTTGAGAGGAATTTTGCTGTTTTTAGTTCATATGCTTTTTATTATGCTCCTCTGTCCAAGATCTTCCATCACAGACTATGGTGTGTAACTTTACAGAAATGGAACGAAACACAATATAAAATCACATTAGAAAATTACAACTATTTGCAATGGGGTGTTGCACAAGATGTCCCATTGAGTAACAGGACACTGTAAAAAGTGGGGACATTTTTCCAGCTGGAGACAGGACACTCGTGACTTTCCATGGTCTTCCATTCTGGATTAACAGTGTCCCGTGGCTCTGTTGGGGACCCTTGAACCCCATCCTTTTGTGCAGCCTTTGCACAGGGTCAGCCTGTCCCACAAACCACCATAGTATTGTGCAAGGTAACTCTTGTACAATGGCCACACTGCTCACTCTACTTGGATGATGATCCTGCTGGCATGGCTATAGCAGCACCCCCTCCTGGGACTACGATTGTTACACCATGCCATGATTCTAGATTGCTAAATTATAAGTTGGTTTACGCTGCAGTAAATTCCCAACAGCTTCTATTTCTTTTGTACCTTCTTCTTACTACTGTTATTAGTTTCTCTGAGAATAAATTGAAGATGCAAGCTGGTTGGAACCAGATTGGGTTGGAACCAGCATTTGCTCCCACTAGCAGGAACACAAACCCTGAAGTTCTGCTCAGAATGCTCCAGTTAAAGGTGTATGGGGATGCAATTTTAGCACATCCTCCCTCCTCTGCAATCCACCACCGCCCATGGTGACTTAAAGTCCACCAACCCTCCTGAGCAGGTTTTCAGTAGATGCTGAGAACTGCAGAAGACAACTGAACCTCTCTTCTGCCTGTAGAGAAAGCAAATTCTGACTTACATAAACAACACACACAACGGTGCATTCTAGAATTTGCATGTTTTGGGGGTGATTTTTGGAATAGGACAATAAAAAGTCTAAAGTTCTGAGTTACAGATAAAATCTCTGAACTACAAAAACGTGTTGAGAGATATACAATTCTACATTATTTGCTGGAATCCCATATTTATAGCCAGCTGAAATTGCCTTTTACTTAAGAAATGATCACTACTGTTTCTTAAACAACATAATTTGAACTGAGCTTTAATTTATTCAAGGAGCAGAAATATTATCCACCTTCATACAGGATTGGGGTATGGTTCTACTCTAAGTATCAGTATTCCCATAAATCAGTATTCCCACAGTGTTCTTGACTCCTTCAACCAAGGTATTCTGAGTATTTCAAGAATGATTAACTACTAAAGAATTCAGATTTCTTCTTGGTTCTAATCTTTAATATACTGAGATGTAGCAGATGAAAAAAGGGCACAGTTACAACAATTACTTCAGAACTTTTAATACATCCAAGTGAAACATAAAATTATATTTTAAAATGAAGTTGGGAAGAACGGTACACTCTTGTGCTTTCTGTCCAGACAGGCAGATCAATAAATGTAAGTCATTTTTTTAAAGTGCATTTTATATTTATTACATGAAAGCTACACGTTTTTGCAAAGAAGCTATGTTTCAAATATTAGCCTTAACACAAAGAAAAATACATTCTACAATGTGATTTCCCCTTTTTTTAAAAAAAGAAAAAAAGAAAGAAAGATTCCAAACAAAATAATTTGTCATACACACATTAAAACTCCAACATTTTTTTTCTGTTGGCTAAAACTGGTTTGAGAACACAAGCATCTTTATACACATGTTTTATATACCTATATACATACATACATACATATACACACACAATCAGTTCAGGGCCACATCTTTCAGCTTTGATACTCACACAGTTTGCATGACAATCCTATCTGCCTCAAGGCCCCACGATAATGACTTGCATCACAGATATTTAATCCCTCTTAGACATCATCTTACAAGTATGTACAGCTATTTCTAAAGATCCTGCAACAAAATGGTTTCAGGGATGTATTGGCCTAAATCCAATTGCTAGTCCCAAGCAGAGAGGACCCAGTGAATCAGCGGGATCGACCTAACAGCTGACTCACCATTCAGGAATTGATTCAGTGGGTGCACTCAGTTGGGAGTAGATTATTGGATGCAGGCTACTGTTCCTACTCTGCTATGTTTACATAGCAGAGACACGAAGGCAATCACTAATTTGGGAAGGCTCACTTCCTTAATTAATGTCCAGTAAAAGAACACTGACCTGCAGAAGGCAGAAGATCAAATAATTTTAGTGCAAAGATATTCAATAGGATTATCTATACTCGACTTGTAACAAGTACATCATAATAAAATCAATCCAAAAGATTTGCTTTTGAAACTTCAAATATTTAGTTCTTTAAGAACTGCTTTCAATCTAGTTTTTCATAATCTTCTACTGCTGATAGGAAGAAGTTGCATAGGAATTTTCTTCATCATCTTCCCTGGGGAGGAAAAAAATAAATTTATCAAAATGTGCAAGGATGTCTAAAATGTACCTTACAACACTTCAGTCAACTTTTTAAAAACTTGCAAGTAAATTATTTCAACGCTGCTGCTGGAGGTGCTTCTCAAAAATTACACAGCAGTATGAAAAACATTCCTACAAGCAGAATCTCATATACAACAGCACATATTCAATCTTTGTACAGATACCATAGTGTTGGAGAATATCACTTTTGTTAGCAAAGAAGTCACTGTTGCTCTGCTATACTCCTGTTTCTCTGCAACGCTGGAAGATCAAGAAAGAGGAACAGTGTAGTGTGGCGTTCTGGACATTTTAATAGCAAGGAGGAAGATAGGATTTCTAGGCACTCTCCAGAAATAAAATACCATGTGTGTTTGTTATGTTGACGCTAGGACTGAGTAGTCCACTCCCTAGGGGAAAGTCCTGCGGCTTTGCTGGAAGCAGATGTTGCCCACCCATTACTATAGGATTTTTTTTTCCTGTTTGAGTATCATAAAATGATCCTGGCCATCAACCAATAAAGGCATTCTTCAGCCGACAGTTATGAGTCCGAATGATCAGCTCTTTTTGTAATGGAACAGGGTCTCCTGACATGGACAGAGTTAAAGTCAAGGGTATTTCCTTGGGACTCTCTTCCTGATGTTAGGACAGATAAGACCTTAAATACTGTTAAATTGCTCCCTCTCCTAAGAAAGGTCCTTAATAAAGCTAAATATTTGGATAACTTTACTTTCCCAGTACAAGGGTATTACATTTTTACACATTGCCTTCAGGTATGATGGTATGATGCTACACAAGGATACCCTGGGACTAACAGGTATACCTGAACTGCCTACATCAGGCCAAGGATTGAGGTATTATTTATTGAAATGTCCCTTCTTCAGTGGTAGGACAAGTACATTTACAGCAAATATCCTATGACCTTATATACAGAAGCAGTGTTTGTGTGCTGTCGAATCTGGACATGGTAACTATTCACAGAATATGAATGTCTTCATTATCAAGACAAACTGACTAAGGTTTGTTGGTATGTAGGAAGATGACCTTGGAAACTAAGATTCAATTCCCCAATCAGCCACGGAAACCCACTGGATGACTTTGGACATGTCACAGCTAAGGGTCACCATAAGCTGGAAACAAGTTGAAGGCGCACCAGCACCAGCAGGGAGAATCTGACACACAGGGTTCAAACTGCTAGATTCACTTTTCAGTTACATGTATTTTTCAATGTCATCTTTCTTTCCCATAGCCTTTGGCTTGCATGATAAAATGTGTTTGTGTACAAACTGACATTCAGAGGACTGAGATCTCTACAATTTGGACAATCTGAAGCTAGCTTTTGATAAGCGATGGCACACTAAGAAAACTAGACTATTTAATCCAAGGATGTGCAGGCTGCCACCATGGCCATCACAGTTGACAGCACACTTCTGATTTAAAGTCTGCATTTCTGCACTAAAACAAGGCACACAAAGAGTTAAGCTTTGCTTTAGAGGACAATTATATTCCCAGAAATCTCCTAGAAGAGTGATATCCCTCTCAAAAAAGGATATGTACACTTATTGCACACCTTATTTTAAACAGCGATTGGTGTCTGAGGATTTTTAACACTTCCACTTGGTGTGATACTGCCAAATTTCAGTTATATGTGGTTTGCTGATACAGACCACAGCAGTACCTGGAGAAGGGGAAGTAATCTGAGCCCAGACCTGCCAGAAGTGCCCACCCCAATTTAAGGGGTTTCATTCTATGCACAGATCAACCCAATATAAGAACAGCTCCAACAGGTTCTTTCAAATTGGCAAAATACTCTCCGTAAGTGAATACTGAGAATAAAAAAGAAGTACAATAAAGCTACTTGTTAGCATTACATTTTGTGTACCAATATGATGTGAGGAACTTCATGCTATTAAGAAAACTGCAGCAAGACTGGAGTCAGTTCAGAACCTTTACATTTTTGGTCTAGTATTGAATATGTCTGTTTTAGTAACTCTGCAGCAGTTTAGTACTTTTCTGCCAAGTCTTTGCCATTTTCAATGTGATTAAAATAGACAGAAAATTCTTTCATGAATGTTTGGCCAACATGTTTCCTCTTTTTGGATGAGCTGAAGGCTGATAATTATGTAAATAAGATGCTTCATTCATTATCAGAGGCAGTGAGCTTTTCCAGGCAGGCAGAAAATGTACTCATAATCAAAAACAGTTATGGTAAATGAATGATACCACAAATAAGGTTCCTAAGATGTATAATAATTAAGTAACAATCCAAGAAATCAACTACCACTTTTAGATATCCTTCTCTGCACTACTTTGCATTCAGTGATCCACAGTAGAGCTTTGCCATGGACTTCGGAATGCCTACTCCTGTCTGATTTCTGAAGTGGGTTTATATCCAAGAAAGCTCATACAATAATACCATACCATTCCATCTTAAAGGTGCTCCTACATTCCTTTTCCCTCTCCCCTTCTCTTTTTTATGCCCCTCAGATATGTTCTCAAGCAGATCAGAAGAAAGGTTTAATTTTCCCTCTTTCCTCAGTTTGCCAAGCTTCCTTTACCTTGCCAGCCATGATTGGCCTGCTATTGTCTTATCTGCACTCCCCATAGCACCTGTCCACCTTTTCCTTCATTATTCTCTCAATGCTTCCTTCTTGAGAAGGGACTCTGGTCTTGTCTCTGCTACTCCTTCCTCAGTATCTTACAGTGACCCTCATTTATTGTTTTGTGCTTTCAAGTCATTTTCAATTTATGGTGACTCTAAGGTGAACCTATCAGAGGGGTATCTGGGGCTGAGAAAGTGTGATACACTCTCATTACCTACACCAAAGTTCCTTAAATTGCCCATACAGTGTTCCTGTGTAAAAGAGTTGGCTCAGAAACTAGTACAAACATACTAACAATAGCTTGTTCTTTAGCAGAATAGAACCAGGGCTGCAGAAGGAAGTTTCCATCACCACTTGAGTAATTCCCCCCAATTATTTATGTTAAGAAGGGGTTGCTCTGGAAAAGTAAGTTTCTTAAAAATATTGAGATATGTGTTTCAAGCAAACGTAACAATATTACTCTTTTGCCATCTTATAGAAAGCCATGCTGTACATTCTTGACAGGAAAATGATGACAACAATATCATAATACCAGATTTAGATACAAGCTTTATAATTTTCAACAGCTTATTAATAATAAATGTATTACTAAGGCAATGACTGTTAGATGAAAGACTGTGTGAAGAACGTATTAGCCTACCTGCTGTTCCTGCATGATACAAGTTATGTCACAACAACATGCATAGGGTCAGCTTCAGCGATACATCCAAATCAAGCAATTATAAAAATATTTTTCAGTAAGATTCTTCAGTCCCTGCTTCAAGTGCCTGATGCTCTAAAAATTGTGTAGCACGCAAGCTACATTTAATTATAAACTACAGAAGATTCAAGTACAATCAACGTGTATAAAGATGGCTGATAAATGCTGGGACTCAAGACAGACAGACAAGACAGACTTGTTTATGAAGCTGTTGAGACTGATGTAAAGCAAAGGTTTAAGTCATATTCATAATATTTAGGTTTGACACAATTGGGGACACAAATATACTCTGCATAATTTATTGAGCTTTTGCTAATCACGGCATGGAGTAAGGACACTCAAGTCCTCTTTACAATCAGTTAAAATCATATTAAGCATTGCCAGCAGGGTATCTGCACCCACTACTATATTTTGGGCATTTTCTAGGCACTATCATGGAATTGTACCATACACACAGCCTACCTATATGGATGACCAAAAAAAGGCAGTAGACACCACAAGTTACATTTTTGGTCAACAAATTTGTCCGAAAGTGTTTGGTCAACAAATTTGTCCGAAATTTTGCTATCCTTCATTGTCCCATTAGAGCAGAAGAGATCTGATTTTTTTTTAAAAAAAAAATCAAATTAACAAAATTATAATAATTCAATATATGGAAGGAGGTAGGCCCATACTGTGCACATCAAAGGAAATGAACAAAAGTATGCCACTTTTATTAATTTTTTGTACAATTAACATACAGAATACATTCATTATAAAAGCAGCAGTGCAGAACTTGAAGATCCCTTCTAGAAAGCAACACTGCATGAACAGAGTGCCAAATCTAGACTTCTCCAATTGCAATTCTAAATATACTAACTTGGGAATAAAACCCACTAAAGTCAATGGGCATTACTTCTGAGTTAGTACAAAGTTTTAATGAGGAATGGTATGTTAACTTATTTTTGTGTTGATGTTCCCACTGTTAAGTGAATATGAGAAAAAAAAAGGATAAAATAAAATTCTTTTCACTCAGTG
Source organism: Ctenosaura bakeri (assembly GCA_948474755.1). Classification (NCBI taxonomy): domain Eukaryota; kingdom Metazoa; phylum Chordata; class Lepidosauria; order Squamata; family Iguanidae; genus Ctenosaura; species Ctenosaura bakeri. The sequence continues at coordinate 23,453 of CAOLHI010005384.1, forward strand.
ATGATGTGTCTGAAATTGAATACGTCTTGTAAGATTTGTATTAACACTGATATTATTAATGTTTCCTTCTAAAAAGGACTAATGTATTGGATCAGCCAGATTTCATCACAGATATTCAAATCTGATAGAACTCCATTTCAGGAAAAAAAAAATCCTCTGAAGTCCATAAAAATAAAGTGCAATTATGTGTTAGTAAGGTACTGAATAAATAGCCTATGGGTTGTACATTGCCTCTTTTTCATCTAGCCATTCTGACTGTATTCATGAGTTTTTTCTCTAAAAAATTCTTGAGCCCCTGAAATAAATATGCTCCTGTTCACAACATCCTCCACAAAGGTTACTGAAAAGAAGGTCTTGTCAGTGTCACCCAACTTAACCATAAGGACAATACCTGTGAGATTTATCAATGGAAGCTATTTAGATAGAACACTATCCTCAAGAGCATCAGAGGTGACATGTTGGTGAAATTATTATATATAAAACTTTTTTTCACAAAGAAAAGGGATTCTATAACATAATCTTTTCAAACCTGTGGCAGGAGGGGAGGAAGTTGCAAAAAGTTGTAGAAAAAAAATTGTTAACCCAAACCAGAATTTCAGGATAGGAACTGCAGTTACAGTAAAGTACAACTGGGTCAAACTGAAACTCTTTTTTTTATGGACTAAAATAGAAAGTGAGGAAAAAGTTTTAAAGATTTAGCTCTGTGACAGGAATAAGAAGTATTGGAAAACAAAACAGACAATATGAGACAAGGGAATGCACACAAACAGCAACTAATCTCAATAAATATATATGGTATAAATATCTATCTCTCACAAAACCACAAACAACATAGGGGGATGAAACATCAGTGTTAAAATCATGTTCAAGAAACATCAGAGAGACCAATATATCTACTACTTAGGAAACCAATCACATATACCTATCTAAAGCCATATCTCACACATTTCATCTTTCATTGTAATACATCCTCTGAGAGAGTAAAGATCTTCCAGCCATAATCCCAAGTGCTGATTATGACTCATGAAGCCCTATAGGTCTATACTACCTAGAAGTTTGTGTCTCCCCCGTGAGCCTGTCCAAGTTTAACTATGATTAGGGGAGGACTTTCTCTCGGTTCCACCACTTTCACAGGCTTATCTGGTGAGGACACAGGAGAGAGATCTTCTCAGTGGCTGCTGCAAGGCTACAGAATCCCCTCCAAGGTGGGTGGCCCACTTTCTGTTCTGTTCTCGCTGGCAGGTAAAGACCTATTTAAACAAGACTTCAGCTTTTAACTAGTTAGGGTTGAAACACTTGTAATGTGCATGCTATATCTTTCACAAAGCTTTGAATGTGATTGTAATTGTTTTAAATTAATGTTTTGTTTAGATTGGCCATTTTTAAAAAACTTTTATACTATATATTTTGTTAGCTACTTTATTTAATTTATATTGTAAGTCACTTTCGGAAACAGATAGGATATAACTATAAACAAACAAACAAACCTAATATTTTATAGCTCACCACATAAATGTAGTAATTGTAGAGAAGAATGTGCAACTGCAACATAATAAAGGTGAGCATATCCAATTATTTCATCTGAAGTTTAGTTCTGCAGTTAGTTTTAAGTGCCAGCCCTAGGTGTGTGCATGTACCTTCAAGTCACCTATTAGCTTATGGCAAACTGATGAATTCACAGGGTCTTCTTAGGCAAGGAATACTCAAGAGTTGGTTTTGCCAGGTCCTTCCTCTGAAGCATAGCCTATAGCAGCTACCCTATACGCTATAGTTATTTCCATTTTCTAGATGACTATATTTTTAAAACAAAATCAAATTTGAAGCCACTCAGCTAAATTTTCCTAACCTAACCTGTAACATGGACATTCCATATTAACACAGAATATCTTCTAGTAAAAGCCCTTGTAGCATAAGCTCTTTTAAAGCAAGCTATGCTTCACTGATGATAATTGAGAAACAGGCTAGTATATTCACATACTCACTCTCAGCTTTATATGTCACTAAACATCTAAACCCACTCTAAGCCTTCAAATTGTATTTAAACAAATGGGTGAATAAGATGTTACCTGCTGTCTTCAGGTTTTAGTTTCTGAGCTGCCTGCTTGGACAACTTAATCTGTAAATCCAGTCTGTGTAGAAAATCTTTGGCAGATAACTCTTCAGGTGGAGGAAGCTGGCTGTCAGTTTCTTGAGGACTGGGTGAAGAGTTGTCTTCCTGAACTGTCACTGGACCTTCTTCACAAGAAGGTGGGCTGTCAGTTTCATTCTCAGGAGACTCTAGTGCATTAAGTCCATTAAAAAGCAACGGTTTCTCAGATATAACAGGGATATTCAATGTTTTCCTCAGAAACATACAATCATTCGTAAACAGTTTATTTGTCCTTTTTATTTGTTCCATCTGAAACAGACAAAAATAAAATATTGTTTACTGATTCAAGTCTGCCAAACATAAAAATAAAACATAGTTTTCTACAAACAAACTTCTTCCTGGCATGTTTTTGTTACTTCAATATATTTCCATTATATTAATTCAATTCTTTACTGCCCCTTAGGTGTCCTATGCGGTTATCAGCATTCCAGTTACCAATCTATGTGCCCACTAGGCATGTACACAGGAAAATTAAAAAGATCAAAGTTATCTCTCCAGTGGGCGAGACTGCAGGCATTTTAACACATTTGTTTTGTTTTTCCATTTTGGGATTTTTCTGCAAAAATTTCATGAAATCTTTTTGCACACACACACAGCCTTTTTTTTTTTTTTTTGGCACAACATGAACAATATCCAAAATATTGTATCAAGTTTTCGTCAAAAAAACAACAACAACTTTGTGAATTTTTTTGCAAAAAATCTCAAATATGAATATTCTCACAGCATATTTTCAACAGGGCATTAGAACACCCACTCTTGTCAAGGACAAGAAAATCCTTAAGTTCCAAGTGCTTATTATACTATTTGGCAGAAATGGCTGCTGGAAGCACCAAGAGAAAAGTGATATCATTGTCTTACTTACATACCTCTTGCTCCTTCACATACCAGTTAATTCCTCAAATTTTTAAAATAGGAGAAATCCTAAAACTTCTCCAATTAAACTGAAGACCTGTGGCTCAACTGTACCACACCTCAGCCATCCCAAATCCCTATGCTGCAGGAAAATATTATGATGGATAGTCAACAGAGCTCCTGTTGATATCACTATGGGTAGAAAACGAGGGGTCTATTGTAAATAGGCAAATATTTTAAAGTTTCAAGAAAGACTTCTAAAAGATGAAGTTTATTTTCATCTCTAAGGCCATTAAAATTTCCACTGCCTATATGTACGCATTTTCTTTTGATTTTTTACTTAGATGGGATCAATATTAAACAATGGCATTTTATTATTTATTACTATATACTATTTATTAACTCTGAAGCCACAAAAGGTTTTCATAAATGAGCTAGCCATCTAAAGAAGTGCAGTACTTACTAAGAAACACAGCATTTTCTCAGAGGCACTTCTTTTCACAATGGCCTAGCAAGATGATGTCAGCACAGCTTAATAAATAATGCACCTAAAGCTATTGTGTAACCTAAGCTCTTGTTCCATTCTGCCTCTCTGAGAAATATGGAGTTTTATGGGTCAGCTATAAATGCTTGATGATTTTTACAAATGATGGGTTTCCATATGTTTATAAACTAGGATTACAGATGAAACGTCTATATTGTCTAAAACACAGTATTTTTCAGTTATAGTTTAGACATGCAGTGTAAACTTTGGGATAGTAATTAGTGGTTAAGCAGCAAAGATAAAATATGATTTTAATCTTAAAACTAGAATTCATGTCCTTTTGAAACAGTGAATCTTACACAGGATCCTTAAAATGAAATCTAAATACAAGCATGTTACCCTATACTTATCTTTCTAAAATACAATACTCCAAGTGACATCTCTAATCATGTTGAGGGGGCAGGAATGAGAGAATCATCACAAACAGTGGGGTTTACCATTTGGCTACAGGAGATGTTACTTTTTGTAATGTTGACAGCAACAGTTCTTCTATACATCTTGACCCCCACAAGAAAGCCACAGCAGAAGGAAGTCTCAGTATGACCTCGTTAATAAGTTTCACATCTGTATTTCCACCATGTTAGAAAATTGTAGAATTAATGCCAAAGTAACTGTCTCCAAATTATTTTTGCATCAAACCTACATGGCCCAGAAATACATACAAACCTGAAAATGGCAGAATCTTCAAGAATGCCAGGTTTTATCTAGTACAGTTAATAATCTTTAAGTTACTTCAAAAATCTTTTCTGTTTTTGATGCAACAAATTCAGTTAGTCCCTGATAATATATATAAGCTCTCTCTGCATATCTACTTTTCAATATGATCCATTGTGGATCCTGGACTGTTACAACTCTAGAAGATTCAGAGGTCACTCTGCTGTTAGCATTTTGCTAAAAATGCTATTTGATTTTTGTTTTGGCAATTAGGGTTTGGCTTCTGCTATTTTGCCAAAAATTTAGTCTGAAGGCCAAATTATCATTTTGTGGATAAAATTAAAAACTCAGAGTAACTCCTCAAGATTCTGGGCTTTTCATGAAGGAGAACTTTGCCTATTGCTGCACAGTGAATACAATAAAACCATACGTCTGTCCTCAAACTAAGAACTAGCATTTTACTGTTTGTTAAGACCCACATGATCAGACTAGTTATTTGCTTGTAAGTATGCTAAAGTACTTACAACAGATAATACAATAGTTGCCCAAACAGTTCTGACACGTTCTAATGTGGGGGAAACTGAAATACTATTTATGCTATACGCCACCTGTGTAAAGAATACTGAAATTCATTATACAACTTTCAACTTCAAGGCTTTAAGGATTGGTGCCCAATTTCTAGAAAAGAATACAAATCCAAGATTCATGGCCGTTAGGAGCAAAATTATCCTGACGACACTTGCCTTTGTTGTAATTAAGATTTATGGGTTATGTGGCCTCTGCTGTTAGTCAATCAATAGGAGTTGCCCTTCTGAGAGAGAAAAAAAACAATGGGAACTCCAGATAAATACAAATGTCTGACTTCTGCTTGTTCATGGTACTAAAGTCTGCCTTCTGTTATGTTTAATCATCCAGCACAAATTCAATCAAAAAGCCAGGAACCAAAGCAGGCATCTATTAATTCTCTGTTACCAAGTAACTGAAACCTTTGTTCAGCTTAGTCCTGAGTATGCCCAATACTGCTGAATTCTTTGAAATCTTCATCCAAATTCTGCAACTGCCTTTGGTTCCAAACACTGTTTTCCATGAACCCAAGACAGACAACTGTTCTCATGTGTGAACATAAGGTTCTCCCAGGGTTCACTTTGCAAGCTGTCTGTCACAGCATGAAACACCCTCATCACTCTCACATATACTCTTGGAGTCAAAATCATGTTTCCAGGACCACAAGTTTCCTCCTTGCTTGATCTCTGTGGCATTTAGACAGTGTCCGATTCACAAGTGATGCAAATCTAAGGACCACTAGCTTTAAGTCTGGTGGCCTATCCTCTGAAGCTAAGCTAAAGGGTGTCATGACAGACAATTTATTGGAATCATGAACAGATGCAATATCGTGGCATTTCATACAGGGTAATCTCCTGGAATATGGTAGAAGATATGGAGCGGTAGCAAGCACATCTGGGGATGCAAACTGCACATTCTTGTTCATTTACACATATTTTGTCTATTAATGGCATGGGTCTGGCTCTCTGATAGTACATTGCAACGAAACAGAGCACTGTGATGGATACAACTATTTCGCATCCAGGTGAACATTGAGGCTAGGTGTGACAACTCATAAAGGATGATTATGAGGAATTAGTGTGAAGGATTTGGAGTGTCCCAGGCTTTATTGTGCAGTCCAACTCTCCAATTCTCTATTCATTTCTGTATATTTTTATCATGGGAGTCCCATGCTTGATAATGTTTTCTGCCCAAATGAAGTATCAAGCTAGATGTGTTGCTGTGAAGCCTCACAGAAGCCATTCTCCCTGAAAAGCATGCAAATTACTTGAGATGACAGAAAGTTTAGCTCGAAATGCACACTGGACTTGATCAGTAATGTCTCCTGGACAAAGAACCATCAGGCAGGAAGTGATGTTGTGGTAAATCAGAAGAGAATATAATTGGAAATGTTGGTGAGTCCACAAGAATTAAAGAGAACTACACTATTTACTTAGTACTGCAGGTATACCATCTATTTTTTTCATTGCTTGGAACACAGACCATTACAAAAATCACATGTATTCCTCACTCAGGGTTAGAATTTTTTTTTTCTTGCTCACAGAGTAAAGGACAGAATTCCACAGGTCACTACCTTGCCCTTCAGGATACATTTCTTTCTCCATATCAAAAAGTGAAGCAATTATTAATCTGCCAGGTTTCACACTTTTAATTCTGCATGACTTCAGGCTTAACCATTGAATTGTATAAGCCTAGATATGAGTAAATTAAATAATGTATAGTAGTCCCTTGTTTTTGCCTAACTCCATTTCCTTCTTCCTCCTCTGTTAAGCTATAACTGGTAAGCCTTCTGGAAAAGGACTTATTCTCATGTTTCCTATACAATGCCATGCAGTTTGGTGACACTAGACAGAAACATTTCCTGCACATAGGCTGCAATGCAAGAGACAGGGCCTATTCCAAAGTGTGTCCATCTCAAATATACAAAATTAAACAGATACATGGAAAACAAAACATAACTTTGCTAAAAGCAGTACTTATCTTTGTTTTGAGATAGTAGATAGGAATGATTACAGTAATTATTACTAAGTTTAATGTTTGTTTATAGATTGTTGTCATTTAAGATGAAATCTCTTAAAAGAAAGGAAATTTGCACTGACAGCTCACATAATCTACTAAAGACAAACTGAAATGTGCCTGTCTCAAAACAGGAAGTGTTACATATTACCTGTCATACAAAATATCTTCTACAACAGCCCTAAGATGACCCTAGTAATTTGGCAATAATTCTTATGTTTCCAGCTGCTCTCTTTCAAAGCCTATTTCATGTCCCTGCCAAAGGAGGTTGACAGTGAGAAAGACGGAGATGGAGAGGAAGAAAGCATAACAAACAGAGAGAAGAAATGAGCTGCAAGAAACAGGCTTAGGTTACAAAGAAGAATTATATTTTTAAAGGACAAAATTCAACATGAACAAATCCACATGAACATGAAAGTAATCCAACAGACATTCTGAGAATCTTTTATGGTGTCTGCAACAGAAATGGATTCATGGTTACTTGCTTACACTGCAAAGGATCATTCAAAATACATCTCTCAGGTTATATAGCACTTATCTTTTTAAATGTACTGCTATTCACATCAACTACCTTAGCTGTTTATGCATGTAAACAAACTTTTCAATAATTCAAGCTCAAGGCAGGTCAGTTCGATGTGACAACTGTGTAACAAATATCACCTTCTCTTGTTCACACTTTCACCTCCTTCAATAAAACCCTTGTACATGCTACAATGGTGGCAATCTATGACTTTGCTCCTAGAATTAAGAATACAGGACTCAGCTATATCTGAAAGCCCCACTGCAGTCTAGTACTCTGTAGAAACATTTTTGTTCTCTTAATAGTAGAGAAACACTTTAGTTAACAAAGCCTCAGACAGTGACACTCTAGTTTACAAAGTGTTTTTCCTCCTGTCCAGCCTCTTTCCTCCACATCCTCTGTCTAGCTAGAAGATTTTTAGCAGTATTAGCACCAAGAGGATGCTGAAGGAACCATAGAGAAACAAAGGGTTTTGGTGTTGGAGGGCAGCAATATGTCCACACTGAACAATGCAATAAAGCTTGTGCTGGAAAAGAATTAGATTCTATTCTAGCTGATCCTACTGTATAGCTGTGTGTGCCTTTCCACAACTGGCACAGTAAACAGCAACTCACTCCAGAATCCCTTAATGAGCATGCATAAACAACAAAACAGAGAAAAAAGAGGCAAAAAGATAAGCCTGCCTACGCTGCCACCCCCAGCATCCTAAAAAAGAAAGAAAGAAAGATTTTTAATTCTAGCAAATGAAATGTACACGATGGGAAAGGTGGCGGCAAGCAAAAGCCATACCTGGACGCATTTTGGAAGAAGCCTTTCAGTGGTCTCTATAAGGCTCAAAACATTTACTTATATAAGTCTTGTGTATACGTGCCTTTAAGTTGCCTGTTAACTTGCGGTGACCCCATGAGCTTCATAGGGTTTTCCTAGGCAAGAAATACTCAGAGGTAATTTTGCCAATATAGTCTATAGCACTTGGTTGGCAGTCTCCCATCCAAGAACTAATCAGGGCTAAGTCTGCTTAGCTTCCAAGATCAGTGCTTACCTGACCTGATTGTTTCACTTCATGTGTCTACTGTTAGCTTGGAAGAAAAAGTTGCTGAAACATGTTGAAGTGCCCTTCTTTTCTGTGGTGTAAAAACTTATCCCCTATTCTCTCCATTTCTACCAAAAGCACCAAATTTCTTGTTTTAAGAAGTAATGTCCAAGAACATACCTACTTTGTTACATGAAGCATGACTGTAATTTACAAAGTAATGGAATACAGCAAGAAAAAAGCTTGGTAACCTAAACCAGCTGCGCAATGCTGAGCATAAAGAACTGTTCACATCACAGGTGTGCTAGGAAGAAACATTCTGCACATGGTCTGAAAGAAATATGGCCATGATTCAACCTGGATTCTCTAAAAAACTGTGTATGATATGTTGGGGGGGGGTCTCTAAGCATACTCAGAAAGAAGAATCCTCTTATCAGTCACAGATGCTTAAGGAAGTCTAACTAGTTATGAAGAAAGAAAGAGAGAAGGCCCTTGATGCAGTGATTAGAATAATGGACCCTGAGATCCAAATTCAAATTCCCAACAAATCATGACATTCAGCGGGTGACCTTGAGGCAGGCACCTTCTCCCAGCCTGGCCTACCTGTCAGAACTGTAACAATAAAGTAGGAAGGAGAAGAACGATGTACAGTATACAACCCTGAGATTATTGGAAGAAAGATGGGATACAAATACAGCCACTAAAATTGTACATACTGAGTGAGAACCATTTCATATACCTCACAGCTGTCCTAATGACTGGCTGGGACTACTGGCAACTCCACATTATGCTCAGAGACATGCTCTTCCCCTAACTCTTTTTTTTATGTTTTATTGAACATTTAAAAGAAAAAAGACAACACACAATATAAACATCTAAAAATATTAACAACAAACCAAAAACATACTGACATACGATACTAAACCATCTAAACTAATTCAATGGTTAACAAATTGACTAATTAAGAACAGATCTATCTAAAGAAAACAAATACCTAAGAAGATAAATACAGCTGGCCCTCCACATTTGCGGGTTTCACTTTTGTGGATTTGATTATTCATAGAGTATTTGCTGTCACTTCTGCTGCCTCCCTATGCCATTTTGAATAGGGACTGCAAGCCTCATGAGACTAAGAAACTGCGAACAAGGCTGGTAAGTCCCTATTAAAAATGATGTGGGGCAACAGTGGAAGTGGCAGCCACCCATTTCTGCCTTGTGAAGGAACCCTGATAACTCAGAGGAACCCATGGTTGGCTGAATATGGTAATCATACCTTTTTGTGTGTTAAATATGGTTTGGGAGGGCCTAGAGTTATTCATGGTTTTTCAACATTCATGGGGGTCCTGTGCCCCAATCCTAGTGAAAGTGAAGAGATAACTATATTTGTGAGTTTCTCCAACCCCTTCATCAGATGCTTCTTTTCTGGGGGAACTTTCCCTCTCAATGGCTCCAACTCAGGCCACGAAGCCCTTTAAAAACCCACCTCTGGTACTCCTCCTCTTTCACCAGTCGCTGTCTGGCCAGCTGAGGATGGCTCACAGCCCAATTTCTCAGCACCACAAACCCTCTCTCAATACCCCTCCTACACCCAAGGAAGGAGATGGGCGAGAGAGAGTAAGTAGAGGGCCGCCATGCCAACCTCTCCTTTCCCTGACCTGGCTTGGAGCCTAGGTGCCTGCTCTCTCCACCCTGCCTTGGTCCCCTTTCCACAGACACATAGACATATTTTGATATTTGAGATTTTTTCCACTTTGCAGGGGTCCTGTGCCCCTAACCCTAGCGCATGTGGGGGGCTGACTGTAATTACAAGACAGTTCCCACCCCAACTATCAATTTCCCATAGTCTTCTATATAAACACTAGGATAATAAATCTAACACGATGGCCATTGCCGCACTAGACTATTATAGCGCTATTATTCCACTTTCAACATCCTTTGGAATCCCGGGGTTTGCAGTTTAGGGAGGGACCAGCAGTAAAGTCAAAGATCTTCATCCCCTAACTTTTGAAACAACCTTCTCTTTTTTTATTATATTTTTATAGTATGAACCATAATAATACATAAAGTAGCACAGAAATCTCATAACGTTCCGTAGTAATAATAATTAATACATTGACTTAAAAGATCTTATTACATTTACAATTGAAAAAGGGAGGGAAAAAAGAAAAGTAAAAGTAATAAAAAAAAGATATAAAGATTATAAAGAGAAAGTAAAAGCTCTTCTCCCCCTAACTCTTGGAACAATCTTTTCTTTTTTCACTGTATCTTTATAGTATGAAGTCAATGAACCATAATGACACATAAAATAGTACAGAAATCTTATAATGTTCCGTAGTAATAATAATTATTACACTGACTTAAAAGATCTTATTTGGTTATTACATTTACAATTGAAAAAGGGAGGGAAAAAAGAAAAGTAAAAGAAATGAGAAAAAGATATAGAGATTATAAAGAGAAAGTAAAAGCTCTTCTCCCCCTGACTCTTGGAACCTTTTCTTTTATCATTGTATCTTTATAGTATGAAGTCAATGAACCATAATGACACATAAAATAATACAGAAATCTTATAATGTTCCGTAGTAATAATAGTACATTGACTTAAAAGATCTTATGTGGTTATTACATTTATAATTTAAAAAGAGAGGGGAAAAAAGAAAAGAAAAAATAAGAAAAAAGTATAGATTATAAAGAGAAAGTAAAAGCTCTTCACCCCCTAACTCTTGGAACAACCTTTTCTTTTATCATTATATCTTTATAGTATGAAGTCAATGAACCATAATGACACATAAAATAGTACAGAAATCTTATAACGTTCCGTAGTAATAATAGTACATTGACTTAAAAGATCTTATGTGGTTATTACATTTATAATTTAAAAAGAGAGGGGAAAAAAGAAAAGAAAAAATAAGAAAAAAGTACAGATTATAAAGAGAAAGTCAGAGCTCTTCCTCTAACTCTTGGGACAATCTTAAGAACAGTTACTTCGCCGCGCGGGCGGGAAACCGCCAAGAAAGGCGCTCTGCCCAGGCTGGCACTCTGCACATGCTCGCGCGTACTTGGGCAAGGCCCCGGCGCCCAGTGGCAAGGAAGGACTACTGAGGAGGGCAAGCAGCGGGCAGAAAGGGGGGACCGTGGCCGAGCCCGGTCCGGCTCCGGACCTACCGTCACGCCGTACTTGAGGGCGATGCCCTGCAGGGTGTCGCCGGGGCTGAGGCGATGCTCCCGGTAGCGCTCGGCCAGGGGAGCCGCCACGGTGGCCGTGCTGCCGTACGAGCGGGTCTTGGTGCGCGCCAGGCTGAGCGAGAGTTCGGCCTCCGTCTCGGCGGCGGCGGCGGCGGGCCCGGGAAGCGGCTCCTCCCGCAGGGACAGCCCCGGCACCGGCAGGAACTCCGCCATGGTCTTCCCCGCTCGCTCGCTGCTTCCCTCAGCGGTCCATCCCGAGGACGCTGACAGACACAGCGGGGAGGGCACCGGATGGGAATTTTCCCTCAGCGAAACACCATCCACGACCGCGGAGGAAAGGAGAGGGAAAAAGGCGGGAAAAAGTACAAGCGGCGAAGGCGCCCGCAACAACCTGAGGGGAAGAAGAGGAGGAGAGAGCGGTCCTCTCGGGGAACGCCGCCCTGCCCCCCCTCGGCCAACCTGCGCCTGCGCCCACGGTTCGCGCATGCGCCGCCCCCTCACACCTGCTGAGGCGAAGCCTTTGCCCTCAGCCGGGTTTTTCGTTCTCGTCACTGCTGAGGAGGTTTTGTAGATAGTCAGAAAACCCCGTGATAGGGTCCCAATGAGCGTGGAACGGCTTGGAGACTCACGATAACAACAATTGACTTTTATTGCGGCTTCTTAAGGAGACATACCGGGGTTTCAATAAGGGTGGGCACCGAATCAACGCGGGAGACCGCCTCACGCGCAGTTTAAAAAGGGAGGAGAAGAGTGTCCCAGAGCATGCGCGAAGTGCATTTTCTCCTCAGCCCCGAGAAACGGCACCTAGAACTTCTCAAACCTTAGAAGTCCGGTCTCCTCAGACATAACTAGATTACATCACAGAGAGTTTACAGTTCTGAGCATAATAAGGATTTTAAAATTAATAATGAAGTTTGAGGGAGCAAAAGTTTCTGGCCTGGCCTTTTTTGCACTGCGTCACAGTATAGTTTGTGGCATCAGCCTAAAAGAAAAAGGATGATGGTGGCTGGTGGAGACTGAAAGTATAAAAGTGACAGAGCCTCAGGAGAAGAAAGAGGTAGAAAAGGGTCGAGGAAAAAGAAAGGTTTAGGTTTGTGAAAGTTAGTGGATAAGGTAGGATTATTGTAACTATATATTCATAACTTACTTTGCTTGAGAGTCCCAGGCCATTTCTGCACTAGACTGTTATAGTGCTATTATTCCATTTTCAACATCCAATGGAATCCTGGGCCTTTGAGGCCCCTCCCTAAACTGCACACCTCAGGATTCCATAGGATGTTGAAAGTGGAATAATAGCAGTATAACAGTCTAGTGCGGAAATGGTCCTAGATGTAGACCCTATTGTCTCTGAGTCGGAAAGGGCCCTTATCGTATTCTGTGAGGAACCACCATGAGTCCGAACACAGCAACTAATACTGAGTTTGATTGTTACCCGACTTCTAGGGGTCCCTTGCGGGATACCTAGATTTGCTTTAAAAATACAAAGGTTTGGGGAAATTAGCGGAGCACTGCTTAGCGAAATGGAGGGGAGGGCAAGGCAGCGAGATCTTTTATCCTATGTCTGTGGGGTCAGACTGCATGAGAGAGAGAGAAGTCAAGTGTCCTTTTAAAAGTATTTTATTTATCAGAATTGGCAGAATTTCCTCACACGCACACAAAAAGCAGTCACTCACACAAGCACACAAGGACTCCTGAGTTAGAAAGTCTTAAAGTGGGAAAGCTAAGGGAAGGAAGCGATTATACTGCACCTGATCCTGAAGACTGCGGTTTGGGAAGACACAGATAAATCAGCAAACAAAAAGAGGTGAGGGGATCCTTTAACTAGCAATATGACAGGCGCTAGTCAAAGGTGGAAGTTTTCCCCGAGAAACAGAGAGAGAGAGAGCACTAGACAGCAAGAGCCCCAAAACGAGACCCAATTATAATGCAAACGTGCCTGGGGGAGGCAGACCCTTTTCCTGCGAAAGGACAGAAACTGAGTTATGCAGATGGACCTCAGCTTTGTCGTTGCCGCAGTTGTGATCACTAACTTCATCCAGAAGATACTTAGTCGGCCGGCCCATTTGAAATGTACATATGTGCCATTCCGAGGTTTTCCTTGGATACATGATTGGGAGCTATCTGGTCAGACCTATGCTGGGGGGGGTTCAGCCTTTAGAGCCAGATATCTGCATTTCCATCCGGTGAACCTCTGGCTCAATAAATATATAGATAGCAAATAATTCTCTTCCTCAAGATAGGGTCCGTCAGCAGGTAATAAATATCTCACTCCTGCTGTTAGCAGATCGTAAATATTTTCTCTCCGATGAAACCATGGGTTACATGATTACCTGTGCAGACAGATCTCAGTTAACAAAGCCTCTGACAATGAAGCTTCTTTTTACAAAGTATTTTTATACCTCCATAGCCTCTTTTCTTCCTCCTCTTCTGGTTTTCTGGATTTTTTTTAGCAGCGTCAGCATTTGGAGGAAGGTGAGGAAGGGCTGAAGAAACAGACTTTCCATGTTATAGCAGCATGTCTGCAGTAAACAATGCAATAAAGCTTGAGCTGGGAGAGTTATGCGTTTAAAAATAGTGCTGGGACAATTAATTAAGATTGTGATGGCATAGGAAACGTTTTGTAAGCCTTTTCTGCAGTGGACTGGGCCTAACAAAAATCACCCCACAGCTATGATTTGCTATACATAAAACATTTCAAAATACTTTGCCATGTACAAATGCTAGAAGATGTTGATCTTGTAATTTTTTAGTTGCATATCAAAGAATTCATTCCACATGTGTTGCTGTTGTGCTACAGAAAACGTCTAGACTGCTAGTTAGTTTCAATAGTCAGTGTTCATCATACTCCTACAGAATTCATTATACTCCTACATGCCTTCTGTCAGGAAGTCTCTCAGCCTTACTAGTATTCTTTTCCCTGCTGCCTTCTCTCTTGAGTCAAGCAAAGGCTATAGGATTTCCACTCCTTATTTAGGTAGTGAAAACTGTAGATTTGACTATGAATGATCAAATGTTAGGCATCTAATAGTGCAGTCTTATCCCTGTATTTCTACAGTAAGAGAAGTTTGAAGGCAAATCCTTCCACACTCATAGAATGTGAACTTTCACCAGCTGAGTTAGGTTGTATTAGTATTGTGAGGCCATGCAGACAACAAACAAAATCAACAATAGGGATGACCAGCAATAACCAGCTACTCTGATATATGGCTACCACCTCTTTGCTTCCAAGCTCTGTGCTTTTCAAAAGTACATGACAAGCAGAAATGTAATAGGCACAGATAAACTCAAGCTGAGCATGGGAAAGTCACTGCTTTTCCTGTAAAAGTAAAAACAAAAATAGTGAGAACTCCATTTTTTTTCATACTTATGGCACTTTGATACCACTTTAACTGCCATGTCCGCGTCCTGTGGAATCCTGTGATTTCTAGCTTAGTGAGACACAAGAGCACTCTGGCAGAGAATTCTAAATATCTCATCAAACTGCAAATCTCAGTATGCAGTAAGATGGAGGCAGAAACTTGAGTGATGCTTTCTCCAAAACTCTCCTGCCTGTAGCATTGCTACTAGAGCACCAGCTACAGAACGTGTGTTCCCTAGATGTTGTTAGGTGATAATTCCCATAATCCCTCACCATTGACCATGCTGGTTAGGACTGATGGGAACAATATGCGGAGGGTCATCTGTTCCCTACCTCTGAGCATCAATTGGAGGTAAGGCTCCAACTGAACACTGTGTTCTCACCCTGCCCACAGGCAAACAGAGTGCTAGTGTGACAAATCTTGCAGTGGAGCTGCTAAGTATCTGGATAAGTGGAAAGTGAGCAATATGGTTTGTAAGGAGGCTATCAATTCATGAGGTAATCATTTTAAGTCACTATAGTACTGTATCATCACAGATGTGTAACTCTTCCGAGCCTGTTTCCAGCCATTGAGACTAGGACCTTTTCTTAAGTCAAGTCTGTGAAGTTCTATCAAGCCAGAACTCCACATAGGGACTTTTCAGCATTGGGCTGTGTGATTTGGAGCCCCTGATCCTATTCAAAAGAGTAAAGGCCAGGGGTATCTTATGAAACTATCTCATCTGTCCTATTGTACTGTTTTTAATCTTTGAGCTGCTAGCCAGGTAACAGTGTAATCTATTATGGACGTACTTGCTTATATAAACTGTAATTACCACACCTTTCAGTTTTACATTCTACCGGGGGCTTACAATCTAATTAAAAGCAAACAGTGAAAAGAACACTTAGAGCAGTTCAACAAAGTAAAAGATAAAAGTGCAGTAGCAAGTAAAACCCAGTTAGCTAACACTGTAAAAAAAAGGTGAATATGCCAGTACTGGTACTGAAATAATAGAAGAGAGAGTATTTGCTCTTTGGGGCAGTATTCCACAACTGGATGTCACTACACAAGTGCTGTTTCCCCTAGTTTCCAGCCTAAGCCCAGAGGCAGAGCAGCAAGACTAAGGCCGTTTCTTCACTACACTGTTATAGTGCTGTTATTCCACTTTCTCTTTTTTTATGTTCAAATCTTTTTATTTCAAGAAAAGTAGCTTGCAACGACAACCAAAAATAATAATACCTCTTTGTTTTTGTTGAACTTTGGAAATGGGGGAGCTTCCTGACTGACACACGAGCCAGCCAATCAGTGCTTGGACACGCTTCCTCTTCGGAAAGTTGGGAGTTGCTTTATGATTCACAAAACTCTTACCAAACCGCTAATCATACAAATACAACTTCATATAAAAATTACAGTATTTCCTGTGGCAGGGTGAGAGTAAGAGGCTCATGGCTCCTGAGAGAAAGTAACTTCCTCTGCTCTGGATCCTGGAAAGTAAAAACTCTTTGCTCTGAGTTTTTGGGACACTAGTCTCTACTTTCATGGAGAGAGTGTCAGGTGGGCATTTTTGAACACAAAAAAACAAGGGAAGGAGGGTCTCCAGAGAACAAGGCTGGAGAGAAAACATAGAGAAAGGCTGTAGTGTCAGCATCGTAGAAGGTCAACTGGCCTCTTTCACAGTTCAGACTCATACGAATCTCTTGGGTGTCTCAGTCAGAGTCACACCGTGGAAGTTTGGGGGGGTGGCAGGCCCAGTATCTTTGTGCCCCTTTCCTAAATACCCAAGTGGTTTCCTTAGGAATAGAGATGATGTCACCCTCCTGCCTCACAGACTTCCTGGTCACCCCCAAATCCCAATTTCCTTCAGTTCCCACCTGAACTTCCCGGAAGTGCCTGCCTTTGGTGAATCTCTCACAGCCCAACATGTAATATAAATCAGATCTCTTGGGATTGGCAGGGAGGCGTCCTTCCCTTACGCTTCAGTGATCCTCAGACAGGATGAGAGAAGGAACGACAGTGTGTGGATTCAGAGTCACAGGTGTTTTCTGAAGCGGAAGTGTGGATGTCAGCGTGTCTCTGAACTGCTTCAGGACACCCTCCAGAAATACACTGATATCACAGAAGTCCCAGATCTTCCATTTCAATGCAGGAGAAAAAGCCATGGGATCCTCAGACCTCTCCTTCTTCTCACATCTCTTCAAAAAGTTTTCAGTATCTTGCAGGAGTTCACCTGTGGGCTGCTGATGCTTCTCCTCCATCTCCCAGAGGAGAGCGTCAACAGCAGAGAGTTTGCCAGAGAGTCTGACTCCTCCCTCTTCCTCACAATCTCCTCCTCCATTCCCTTCACCTGAGCCAACACAAGCTTCTCTTGCTTTTCTAGAAACTGCTGTACCTGTCTGAATGTGACCATGGACTTTCCCTTGTCTGCTTCTGTTTGCTTCAGCAGTTCTTGGCTTTCCTGTTCTATATTTGCCTTACATGCTAGAATACTCTCTCTCTCCTTCTTCAGAGGTTCCAGCTGACTCTTGATCTGACCCTTGTACTCTTGGAAAGCCTCCTCCAGAGGAACCTCCTTGTGGTTTTTGTGTTCCTCTGACCCATCACACACCATGCAGATCAGGACTCCATGGGTTTTATAGAGGAACTTCAGGGGCTTCTTTCCTCTCCTTCCACTCTCAGTCTCTTTGTGCCCTTCTGAAATGGCAGCTCACCCTTGCTGCCTCCGAGGAGGACGAATGGGACCATGCAGTCGAGGAAAGCTCCTCCTCATGACACCATAAGCTTCTTCTGCTTCTAAAAATGTTAGCCCTGACCGTGGGTTGGAGACTTTTTTCTTTCTTTTTTTTTGAGAGTGCAGGGTAGCTCGCGGGTTTTCAAGCAAGATCCATATGGGAATTTTGCTGTGGAAGAATTGCTGTGAATGACCCACCCTGAGCGACCAGGAGGCTTCAGCGGCAGTCAGTGGAACTGGGACCCCTTTTTGGATGGTGGCAAGGGGAAGAAAACAGGGCAGCCATGGCTGCTAGAGATCCCATGAAAGATCACCATGAGGAACTCGCTTGTCTGATCTGCCTGACTTATTTCAAGGATCCCGTGATCCTTTCAGAGTGTGGACATAATTTCTGCCAAGCCTGCCTGATCTGGGCTGAAAGAAGAAAGGAAACAAGGAGACGTTCTATCTTCAGTGCAGAGGAAAGGTTGAGAAAAGGCAGCTCATACCCAATTGGCAGCTGGCTAATGTTGTAGGAATAGTTATTCCACCTTCAACATCCTGTGGAATCCTGAGGTTTGCAGTTTAGAGAGGGCATTTAGAATTCACAACCAGAGAGTTCTTTGGCCTCACTAAACTGCAATCCCCAGAATTCCACAGGCTGTTGAAAGTGTAGTAATAGCACTATAATGATGTAGTGTGGGAATGGCCTTAAGACTGAGTAGGTGATCTTTTGAATAACTTGTTCCAAACTGTATAGGGAACTTTCTATTGTGCTTCCATGCCAAGTTAATCCTCTTTTCCTTGCAGAATGCTTATACTCATCACACCAAATTTAGTACAAATATGTGAACTTTCCTGAATACTGGATGTGGAGAAGTTCTGGTATATAGCAGGTGTTACTCAAATACTTTTCTTATGAGGCCTGTAAGTTTTAGGTGCAAGTTCCCTAGCCACTTGACTACTGAAACCAATAGTCCTAGATTTGTTGGCTGCTTCTAGCAACCTCTTGGCATTGTATTTAGAAGACTGTGGAATAGATCACTGTTGCTGAGTCATGACTAGGATTATCTATGTGTAGCTGATTATATGGACATGGTCATTAAATCACTCAGTGTGATTTTTGAGTAGCAGTGTAGTTACCAACCTTTCTGTGGGAGTGACTTTTATTGTTTTTTCAAATGCTATAATTGTGCTGTTGAGTTTGCTGTTTTTGCCACCATTATAGATGGAACATTGCTTTACTGTGCTCATGTTCACTCTAAAAATGGATAATCTGCCATAAAAACAGTTGCTCAGTTTACTTTTTATATAACACAAGCCAGGCACTCATATCTTGTTTCATAACATTTGCCTCCACACTGCTTGGTTACTTCAGTTTTAGCCACAATACAATCTGGCAGATTGTTATATAATTGTGAGTAGGAGTTTGCTCATTAAGTAGAGGAAATGACTGAAGACAGGGCTGACCCATGAGAATTATTGATCCACTCAGTTCCACAGGTAGCAAATACCAGCCTTTTAGATAACTGGATGGGGAAAATTGCTAGGAGGTCCCAGATCAAGAAATGTTCTGCAAGAGGCACTCTTAGAAAAACACTGTAATTTTCATTTTGGATGATTTCTTTCTGTGTAGATTAATACAATCTAGATGCTGAACAGAATGTTTTATCCCTGAAATGCTGAATCTTTCAAACTGAATAATTTTCTCCATACATGCTATTTATGGGAATTTGTTAATCATGAATAATTCTACTTCTGGTAGCCAGAGGGAGGAACATGAAGGCATTCAAACTGCTGGTCTCACCATTCTGACCAGCTCCTCCTGCACATGTCATTGCAGATCACTAGTTCTTAGTCTCTTTTTCTTCTTTTCCATTTCTGTAAAATGGAAATGTTGGCAATATGCTTTAAAAGATTCTTGTGCAGAAGAATGTAACTAGCATTTTAAAAGGGTGGAACCATAAATGTTTTGATAACCCATGAATTTGAAGCAAAAACGGAAAGGTCAATACAAGACCAGAGGAATATGAACATCCAGAAGTGTTCATAAGGCTTTGCTATCTTTGATAGTCCAAAAGGAAACTGTTCCAATGCATGAGAAGGAAATAAATGTGACAAACTATGAAGATGTGACAAACTTTCATGTTATAGCAGAACTCATCAGGCTATTTGATGTAGGGATCTGGCAATTTTTTTTCCAGTGTGCCAGGGACTGGTACTATATTTGTGCCCCTTTGTAACAATTATTTCTTTCCTAGAACTGATGCCAGAGACTGGCATTGGTACAGGGACCATCACTTTGAAAATAGCACTGACTTATAGTTTAGGCTGAAAAAGCAGATCTGCAGGGACTATCTATATTTTTTCACCTTTTCAGTTTGCCATTTTTGTTTCTTTGCTACTTCTGAGCACAGCTGTGGTTTCTTGTGAGAAAGAAAATGTAGTATCATAAAGCAAAGATTAAAATAGCAACTAATTTAACTAATCTATATTGTAGATTTAGGATGCGTAAACTGACCTTTTTTCAGTTAAGCATGGCAGTAATGAGGATGAAAGGGAAGTATTATCTAAATGGATTCTGTACAGATTTATCCAGAATAAAAACACACCTTGGTTGTTCTTAAGAGGTGATGAACCAACAGAATTGTTAGCACCTTAGGATTGTCTGCACTGTTCTCGATCTACCAGTGGTAGTGTAATAACTCTGCAAGTTTAATGGGAGGGCAAGGAAACTGGGGGTGGAGTGTTAGCTTATATTCCTTTTTCCTAATTACTATTGTCTGCTCTTCCTTTAGTTCTTTATAAGCCTGTGGAGGAATGAAATTGACTAGATGAGAATTTCTAGCAGCTTCTAGTTTAGTGGATTTTAGTCCCCGAAGAAAATTAAAAAAAACTTTTATAAATGTGTTAAAGAAAGTGAGTTTATAGTATTTAAAGAAAATACTTTTAAAATCCAAAAGGATGTTATATTTTGGCTGATGACATGAATCTTCAGGTGGATTTGTAGAGATCCAGTGTTAACAATAAGCTAAACTGCTTCTGTATGAGACCCTAGCAAGCAAGAATAGATAGGATTTCAACTAGGTAGGTGCCTGAAAATACAAAACACATTGTTTGTTAGAACTTCATTAATTGCTAAATGCTTTATTTTTCAGCATTGGAAATCAAAATGGTTTCTGGTATAGATGGAAAAAGCCATTGAGTCTTTAGATTTGGCTATTAAAGAAAGAATTGAATGTGATAGAAGAGGGTCCTTGGGGACTTTTGACTGAATTTGAAATCCTTCTTACACTATATTGGCATGTACACTTAAAAGTGTTGTTGAATTTATTGACGCTTTAATACTCAGGAAAGTGTTAGTAGCCAAACTCCCCTGTACTTTGATATGGTGCAGTTGATAACTTGATACACTGGTGTGGCTGGAAACTCTACTGGAAAAGAGGTAAGTTGACTGGACACGTAAGCTGGGCCAGTTCTTGTTACCTATTATTGTTACCTCTTACCTTCAGAATCTCTTCCTTTATCCCCATGCCTGCCTTTTAGTAGAGATCTATCAAATAAGCCATTAATTCTTTGTCATCTATATGCTAAAGCCATCAGCTCATTCCACACTCTATTGTCCATGTTGCTGGACAGTTATTAACATATTTGCCCTCCAGATAGAAAAACAGTACCTAAACCCACATTGTCACTAGCTCAGATGTAGTACATCAATTGCTGAACATCACTTCGAACCATGATTTGTACTGCCCTTTGATGCAAGTCTAAACTACATTGCTTTTCCTTTGTTGCTCTTCTGGACTGGTAAATATCACCTATTCCCTGGAATCTCACTATCAACCTTTCCTCCCTTTCCTTCAGTTAGCTGTTGTATGAGTGTGTGAATGTCTGAATCTTGCATGTTTTATTCCCCAGTAAAACACATTTTAGTTTACTTTTGCACCTCAGCTGTTTCTTCCTGCAAGGTCCCTGTAAACATTGGTGGAAAGATCTCACTAGGTTATCCCGCCTCTCACAAGCCTCCTAATTTGAGCTGATTAATTACCCATCTTTGCTGAGGCATGGAGGACTGCTGGAGGACCTCAAGGTCCATGTTTTGGGGTAACAAAAGGTTTGCTTAAGATTTTAACCTTAAGAGTTCTTGAATGGCATAATTTGCAAGAGAAAAAGAAAGAGAGCTTGGTATCATCAGCATACCGATGGTACACATCGTCCAAGCTTGGTCTGGGCTGGCAGAAGCTGACAACAGAGGTCAGAAACTCATCAGTAACTTAGTGGTCAGTTTATTGAAGAAAGGAAACAGCTTTGCAAATGTGAAGCAGTAACAATGTCCATAAATCAGAGGCAGGCAAAAAGAAATAGAAGTCAAAGGCAGAAACACAGGCCAGGAAAGCAAACAGAAGCATGCATGGGAGAAATGGTCAGTTGATTGCTCACAAAGGCTAGAGGGGAAAGGCTCAGTTCTTATAGGCTCCAGGGTCAGCGCAGCTGGTGCCTGATTAATTGGTGCTTGGCATAAATTTTCTGGGAGCAACGCAGGAGACCCTTCTGGTGTCTACGCTGGGCAAAGGTAGGTATGGCTAGATCACTCTTTGTGTCAGAGTGAGCAGGGCTCCCTGCTGGGGCTGACACTTCTGTCCCTAGGGCAGGTGGTGGTACTGTCTGCTCTGAAGGTTCTGCTGCAGCAGTCTCTGTGTCAGGGCAGATTCTGCTGCCTCTGAGTCTGAGTCTAGGTCCTGGAAGCCCATGACACACATCCCTAAAACTCTGGATGGTCAGCTGCTTCATGTAGATACTAAAAAGCAGAGAATAATACTGAGTCTTTTAGAACTCCACAAGTTAACATTGATGAGGCAGAACAGCACTTGGCCAACACCACCTTCCAGAAATTTTCAGAAAGCTCTTCAAAATAGGCCCCCTAAGTGCAATACCAGCCAAGGATACCCAGAAGAATGTTGAGATGTATGTTAGAACCAATAGAGACATACATCCTCTGTCCAATTTCCAGCATAGGTCATCCACTAAGGTTTCTGTCCCATAAGAGAGTGTGAGAACCCAGATTGAAATGGATTCAGGTAAAATAGTTTTACCCAAGAAAGCCATAAGAAAGTGTTGCCACTCAGTCTTAAGACCTTGCTTTTAAAAAGAAGATAAAAAATGTCACAATAATTATCTAGAGTGGAGGAGTCCAGTGAAGGCCTCTACAGCAAAGATCTTATAAATGCTTCTTTTAGAGGAGCATTTATAACCTCCACCACACAATTGGCAGCCCTTCTTTGGTAACTTGAATCAGCCAGGATCCACATGGGCCCAAAGAGCGAGTGACTGGCATCACTTCTCCAGGCAGCTTGTCCACATTATCAGCTTGAACAGCTTCTGTGCTTTTCAGTATCTGTGCTTCTGTCAGCTGGGTTGCTGCCTGCAGTATGGCACTGTGTGGCTGTATGTGTTAAAAACTCAGCAGATTGTTAATATCATACAACTGTGCTTTGTAGGTTTATCTGGCTAATTATCAAAGGTGGGATCAGTGGACCAAAAAGTAAAAACAATTAGGAAAGTAACAGAAGCTCATTTAAAAAAAAAAACTATATGAGATTGTAAACTCTTGGATAAGCTGTCAGAATATCATCTGTATTCTGGAAAAGTAACTGTATGCTTTGTGGAATTTCCTTTTAACTGTAAAATAAAAGTTACCAAGAGACAGTAAATTACCTAGCTATCTTTTTTTTTTTTTGGTCACCCTTCCACTAGCAGATATTCTTATTTTGTGAGATTGGAAATCCTCTCACTAGAGTATCTGAATAAGTCACTGCTAAGCTGGTACCATCTGTGCTCTGTCTCCCTGAGGGGTGATTAATCCTGAAGTTTCCATGTTATGTTCCAAGACCACTTGTAAAAAAGATCCCACAGTTCCGATAACGTAGGTTGTATTAACTGATAACGTAGGCTATAGCTGTAGTATAATTGAGAGCCACTACTTGGGGGGCGGGCATCCCCCACTTCCTTCCTTTACACATCTAAGTGAAGTGTAATATGATGGTATCCTCAGATTGCAAAACTCTTTAAAATACATTTATTATATTGATCAGCAGAATTACTATATCCTCATACCAGGAAATAAACAAAATTTCTATTATTTGCTAGACTCCTCTAATAATGAAGGAGATAATTCAGAAATGTATTTCTACTGTGATGTACACAGATATGTGTGTTAGCAACCTTTATTAGGCTGTTCCTCACTAAATGTTTTAGACTTCATCTCTTATGATCCGCTACCACTGACCATGCTAGCTGGGGCTAATGAAGGTTTAATCTAAAACAACTGAAAGACACCCACCTGGAGAGGCTGATACATATCTTTGAGCTGACTACAGCCAGTTTCATTGTTCTTGTCTTTTCTTTTTGGGCCTTGGACCTAAGTTTCACTTAGTTTCCTTCCTTTCCTATAGTTGTCAAAAGAAAGAATATTTGTTAAACCATTTTAAGTCTGTGAAATGTACATAAATTAATAGTCTTCCATAAAGAATATACAGCGTATATCATGGAAGTTGCCTCTAGCTTAAACACCTCTGTCAAAGAAGGCTTGGGTAGCATATGGTCAAGAGTTCAGTCAATACTGAGGCTGAGGAAATGGATGGAAAAGAACCAACACACTAATTAAGTGCTCTGGTGTCTGAATAATGCAAAGGGGCTGAGTAAAATTCTCTGTCGTCATGACAACACCATCTCCTGATGCTCTGGGATGCATCTCTCTCTCTCTCTGCTTACGTCCCAAAGCTTCCGGCATACAGATATTTTGTGAACAAATTTCCCAGCTGTGCTATAAACCTATGACAAATGACCTTCATCAGAGATAGAATAAGGAGAAATGGGCTAGGATCTGTTCAAAAACAACAAATGGATAGCTAAAATGAAGTAAAAACTTAATAGAGAACATATGATTAATTACTGCCCTAAAGAGAATGCAATTATTTCCATAGGCTAGGTGGTTAGATCATTTAACACCTGTTTTTTTTTCAGTTGTACAATAGTGTCCATGCATTTCCAGGCCCAATTTAAACTGTAGAACTGGCTTTTGCGTTCCTTACTAATTTGGGTCCAGGTTTCTTGACTTAGGATACCTGCGTATTTGTCCATACCAACTTGGTTGCAACATCAGAATTAGGGACCTTGCCTGTTCGGTCGGCATAAGAAATAGGACCTGTAATTGTTGTCCCTGACTTATGTTATGACTTATGTTGTCCTTCCAGTTGAGGTCTGCCAGGTCTTATCATTATAGGTCTTCTGACCAGTGATAAGGACTTGTCTGATTACTGTGGCTTGTAATTCAGTTAGCACTTCATGCACAACATCCCAGGAACGATCTGATTTTTATTAGTTTGAATGTTCTCATTGTTTTTATTGTATTATTATGTTTATGGTTATGAGTCTTGTCAAAAGATGCCTTGGGAGGATTTACCCAGAGGATGATGACATTCAAAGCCCTAAATGGCTTAGGAACTTAGTACTTGACGGGGTGCCTCTGTATAGATGTTCATATATCCTTAAAACTTAGGCAAACTTATATTGGGAGATATGGGCATTCAGATAGTCTAGTCCCAAACAGCACTTTGATTATGGACAGAAATGAACCAGTAGCCAGTGAAGCTGTTTCAGCAAGACGTTTGTATATTTTCTGTAACCAGCCCCAGCCAGCAGGCTGGCTGCAGCATTTTGGACAACAGTTTCCAGAGGAGACCCCAGGTAGAATATATTGTAGGAATCCAATGGGGTATGATCAAGGCATATGTCACTATAATTTATGGAAACATGGAATACCCCTTCTCTGTGTAATTAATGTTTACCTTAGGTTACTGTTTGCCAAAGAGGTTGTTGTAGCCCTTTTTGCATAAACTTAAGAAACTGGAAAGCTTTCCTGAGGTCATGTACTAATCAAAGGTATGTCTGAGGAGAAACACTGTGGAAGTATTCCTCCAAAAACGGTCCTTTAGCTAGAGAGCTGAGAACTTTTCTATGCCATACTTAAGCTGAAATATAAAGATGTTGATCAGTGACCATAGTTCAGGCTTTTAATGGGAAAAACAGATGACTCCTGTTTTTTCCCCCATCTTTTATTTGGGAAGACAGGAACATGCTGCAACTCATTGTCAGCTCTGCTAAAACTCTGAATACTTCACAACCTTCCAACTGTCCTGATTTGTCAGGGACAGTCCCAATTAATCCCCTGTTGCCACACTTTTTCTGCTGCTTTTAAAAAGTCCTAGTTCTAATCTCCTCCCACTTTCTCCCTTTTTATTTGAGTTATTTCAGTTGATGCAAACTGAGTTCAATTAATCCCCTGTTGCCACACTTTTTCTGCTACTTTTAAAAAGTCCTAGTTTTTCTCTCCTCCCACTTTCTCCCTTTTTATTCGGGTTATTTCGGTTGATGAAAACTGAGTTCAAAGAGAGAAAGTGTAGTTTTTCTCAGTGAACTCAGCAGGGCGAGTGGAGAGAAGAGATAGAATCTTGCCCTTCTGAAGGGGCTCAGGCAAAAGCAAACAGCTGTAGCCTCTTGTAGCTTGTGTGTTCTTCCTCATTAAGAGCTTTTGCCATCATAACACACTCTGATGTTGCTTGACCACATGTGTCCCAGTGTTCAGCTGTGACATGTTGGAAGATATGGTATCTCCCTGTTGTTACCCAAAGACTGGGGAGGGAAGAACTGAAAGAAGGGCAGTCTGCGTCTGGCTGCTGTTAAGTAGCAACTTTTTCCCACTCTGTGGCTAAATCGAAACAGGGATACATGTGGTTTAAATCAGGAAAATAATAAAGGGCAGGTGTAAAAACAAAAACCTCACCCTGATACAACAGTCCTAGTACAAATCATCACCCCAATTACTGCTAAAGCAAAAGGTAATACATTGCAGATCTCCTGTGTCATACAGTCACTTTGGCTGTCATAATTCACCTGCTAAAGTCTGAACAACCTGATGCAGAGAAGTCAGATATGAAGAGGCCTCTGCTGCAAGACAACATCTTATCCACCCCCACCAATTCTGAGGAGCTGGTGCCTGATGCAGCTGTTGAGGAACTTTAGTGCAGTGGCCCCGGTCTCACCTGGAGTGAAGAGATGCTCTAATCATTTGTGGAATGTCATCACGACAAGGAAAAGCAGCAGAGCCAATGCTTCTTAAGAAACATTAAGCAATCAAGCACTTGGTGTTTCAATATCAAGCAGCTATAAATTCCACAACAGCTGCTGGCAGTTTTGTTTGGTCTCTCTGACTTTTGTGTTGGTTTATTTGGACTTCTGTGATCTTCAGACTGGCTTATGGTGTATATTTCTTCATCTTTTTCTTTTGGCTTCAGTTATTATGACTGCTGGCTTCTCATGATGGATTCTGGATCAGCTGAGACCTTGTTTCTGAACCGCCCTTCAACCTCAGTACGCTCCCTTGATTGCATGTGTGTGACCTGGGCTGGCACTCAGCCATAACTCTTTCTCCCTGCTACAGCCTTCCTTTCCTAGCACTTGCTGCCTATGGATACAGGACATCAGCATCTAAATGTGAGGAGAGAGTTCATGCAATGTTTGCAGTTCTGACAATTATTTGGGCTTCTTTAGTTGTTGAAAGTTTTTGGTGCAGTGAACAGCCATGTGATCTATCTAGGACCTCTGAATTATATTACAAAGAACTCATCTGTTTGTGAGAACAAATTCCAAATTATCCAGTTGCATTTGGGAAATCAGCATGTGTTGCAACTGGAGCATCACTGTGGTTTGTGGTCCACTATTCCAGTGCTTGCTGAGCCTTGCAATGACTTTTATTTTTAATCTTGAAACTTTCAGGATGACTGTGGATTTCTGAAATCTAATAAACCTTCATGTGTTTTTTTTATTTAGGGGAAAAATTGAGAGGACTCATGATTGAGACTTATAAATGCATGAGTGGTATGGAAAAAATGAATGGAGAAAATTTTGTTTTTTCTTTTTCTGAACAACAGAACCTGCCATTGAATACCAATTGTTGCTAAGGGGGCTGTTGCCCTAATATCTTGCTTGCAGGCTTCTCTTATACATCTTTATGCCCATGAAGGCAACAAGCAGGGCCTTTGGTCAGACCTACCAGAACTCTTTGCATATTCTTAGACCCTTTTCGCACACAGTTTTTTTTTGCGCGAGGGCCCCTTGAGCATCGCGTGAATGGGAGCATCAGTCTGTACGATGCACTCCCACTCAAGCGACGCTCATGAGCCTAAAGCAGGCCATGCACACATTTTTTTATTTTCAGCTCTAAGCCAAAAATACTGTGCGGTCTCACAATGCTCGTGGGACCCTCGCGCACTTACCTGCGTGCAGTGTGCCAAACAAGCCGGCCCGGTCGCGCTTCTTCCCCCAGTGCAGCCTACAGCTCCCAGGCTGCGCTGCGAAAGGAAGGGGCGAGGCGCTAGCGTGACGGTCGCGCAACCGGCAAGCCGCAAACGGCTGCTCGCGCGAGCACCGCTCCCCACTGTCGCGACAAAGGTAAGGTGCGAAAAGGGCCTCTGAGTTTTTGACAAATGCATGTTATAAATGCCTGAAATCACAAGAGATGTTCCTATGAATTATCTGAATGCTATAGTCAGTATGCATTGATTATGTGCCGAAAGTAAAGAATGATGTGTCTACTTGTGGACAATCACAACACTAATTGAGGATTATCAGCATTTACATGTGAATGTCAATATTCCTGAGATCATGAACGTTCACTGTGGTTTAACATACAATGGATATTAAAGTGTTGTTGCTCCCCCTAGTGTACAAAAACCATACAGAATTGTCAATGCAATAGGTTAGTGGGTAAACTAGTGAATTTAGATAAAATAAATCACTGCTACCACTGCTTGTAAGTAGAATTTGCCTTGGCATGTTGATTCATGTATAAAGCCTCCACTGACCTAGATGGATTAAGACCTTCCAGGTGTAGTAATGGGGATTGCTGTAATGTGAAGTGATAACTATTAGTCTCTAAGTGTTTTCCAACTATGATTTGGATTTGCTTTCTACTGTATTTAGTATAGGACAAAACTTTTCATGTAGGTCACAGTTTTGTGTGTGTGAATGTATGTGCCTTCAAGTTATGGCAACATCATGGATTTCTTAGGGTTTTCCTAGGTGAGAAATACTCAAAGGTGGTTTCTACCCACCTCCTAAATGTGTATCTTGACTGCATCTCTTTTCTGTCTACAAGCTCCTCACCAGCCTGGCGATGCCACTTCAGGTAAAAAGAGGCAGCTGTTTTCTTTCTATGCCAAGGTTTTAAAAATCCTTAAGCCATCAACCTCTTCCATATATATTGGGCTACTTACCCTGACTGCCTGAAAAAAAAGTACCTCCCACACTTAAAGCTTATCATAATAAGTTAATGTCAGAAGATATCAAAGAGGCAAGCTATGTTTTAAATATATGTTTATTTACTTTTTCGTCCAGAGGTCCCGCTGAGCAGCTTACAGCAACTACAGCCTTCATTAAAAAGAATAGCATTGTTTTAGAAAATGCTGATGAAAGCCAAAACCACTACAGCAGGACACAATAACAAGAGAAACTGCCATACACAATTAATATTTTGCTTATTACCTCTTAGAGAATTTTTGTTTCCATTGCTTGTCTATTATAATTAAAATTATTATTTATAAAGTGCTCAACAACACAGGCATTGTACAAAAAATAAAAATACAACAGCTTCTTCTTGTGAGTTTAATGTCTATAAACTTTAAAGATTGCACTTAGGCTATTTGCCACTATGTGAGATATTCACTGAAGGGACAGACAGACCCTCATTAAGACCAACTGCTGTTCTTTTGTTAGTTTTCAAATACATTTCTAAATAGTTAAAAACAAGTTATCTTTTGTAATCTACTCTGTGTAATCAGAAGCTTCCCCCAAAGCACAAGTATTCTAAAACTCAGTTGCTCAGGCTTCAGTGTGTGGGAGCCCAGAGGAGCCATTTCCGCACTAGACTTTTATAGCGCTCTGATTCCACTTGAAACATCTTATGGAATCCTGGGGTTTGCAGTTTCAGGAGGGGCTGTCCGGCCCCTCCTGAAACTGCAAACACCAGGATTCCATAGGATGTTTCAAGTGGAATCAGAGCACTATAAAAGTCTAGTGCGGAAATGACCAGGGTCATGTCTTAAGTAGAGCATTAGAGGCAGTGGCCTTAGGACCCTTTCTTGTGCCTTGGCCCATCAAGGTCAGTACTCCCTACTCTGCTTAGCTACAACTTTTGTAAGCAGCAGTTTTCTGTAGCCTCAAGGCATGGGCAGGCTCATAAAAAAGAATATGGTTCTTCAAATAACTTGGACCTGAGTTATATGGTTTACTTGCATGTAATGCTTGCAGATCATGTGCTCTGCCAATGAGCTATGCTCCTACTCCAGCCCCTTTGATTCAAACTACAGGAAGAGATTTCACCTAAACCTTAGGAAGAACTTCCTGACGGTCAGAGCTGTTCAACAGTGGAATATGCTGCCTTGGGGTGTGGTGGGGTCCCCTTCTTTGGAGGTTTTTAAGCAGAGGCTGGATGGCCATTTGCTAGGGCTGCTCTGAATGTTTGTTTTTGCATGGCAGGGGGTTGGACTCAATGGCTATTCCAACTCTCTGTTTCTATGATTCTTCAGGAGCATATATCCTTCTGCTAAAGTAATGCAACATACTACATGCATTAAATCAGCTCACCAGGGCAGTGTTGTCTGTGCTGTCACACAGCTGCTTTGTGAATGACTGCTGTTGAGTAATTAATTGTTTCTGTTGATAAAACCTGCCTTGGATGCCAGTAACAATTTGGATGGATTCAATCAAGGAAGCCATGACCCTGAGTCTGCAAGACCTGAGCAGGGCTGTTGATGTGACTTGCAGGTCTCAAGTTGACTTGACGGTAGTTAACAACAAACAACACCTTCTTTACCCACTGCCATCTGTGATGGGAAGAAAAGATGCCACAGAGTCTAGAAGCCCTAACTCTACTAGCTGAGATCCCTCTAGCTGGAGATCCAGGGGACTACCCTCTCTCACCCATGTGGCTGTGTAACTTCTTGTAAATAAACTTGTGCCTCTGTAATTTCTTTTTCCTTCACCACTTTTTCTGAAAACAAGTCCTCACCAAATATAACAGGTAAACATCATAGATGTAGCTGGCAGGAATCAATGTATGGTGTACCCTCTGCTGATGTGACCTCAGCACACATAAATGTGAGGTCAGTCAAAACCTTCTGTAATTATCATCAGTGGATGGATCAGGTGTGCACCTGCACCAGTGCAGATGTGCACATGTTGCATCCACTGACAATAATGGGACTGAATATTCTTGTTTTATGCAAAGGTCCTGGAATGAAACCTCTGTTTTATGCAAGGGTCCTGGAATGAAATCTCTGCATATATGGAGGGTGCACTGTAGAGGCATGTATTTCATGTTTGTGCCTATTCCCATCCTTCTTTTTCAAAATATGAGATATCCTGGAAGATCGTGGATGGGCTTTGTTATATGAGGAAAGAATCTGAATTTTAGCTGAACCAAGATTCTGCAGTATTGCCACTTTTAGAAAAGTCAAGTAAATGGAAAACGGTCAGTGGGAATCAGGGAAACTCAAAAGTTAGGGAAATCGTAATAAAGATATATTTGTGTAATGGATTTTTTAAAGATACTGCTGCAAGAAGAGAGTCAGCACTTGTGGTAGCTGAAGTAGAGAAATGTCAGGAAGTATTATATAATGATGCACGCATATTCCATATTATATGACTTTGAAAATGTTTGTTGGCTGATGGTTGTGAAATGGCAAAACAGAATAAATTTAATCAGTACGTGATATAACTGTTTTATTGTGGTCAAGCTCGCAAGCTTCTTGTAACTGGACAAACTAAACTGGGATCAGTTTCAGTTGATATGAAGTTATGAACATTTTGATAGGATTCAGCAAATTGTGGTTGTCTGGATTTAGTAACAAACCGTTATTTCTTCTAGCTAGCTGTAAAATCCAGTATTGCCACACTGCTGCTGTATTCTCAGCAATAAAAGAGTGGCATGTATTTAGAAATCAGATTGTATGTGCAAAGTTAATAAGGGAAACCTATTTTATTTATGTATTTTCTTCATTATATATATAAAATTGTTTATATCCCATTCTGTATCATAGTATCCCAGGGCAGTTTAAAGACAAAAAGTGACATAAAACTATTTATTAAAATATTTATCTTTCACTCAGTATTACAAGCTATGAGAGAAGCATACAGATAAATTCAAGTCAAATAATTTAAATTTAAAGCAGTGAGGAATAATTTGACCAGTCTAAAAACATATTAAACAATTTAACAATTAAAGTATATTTAAATAATTTAACACCTCTATAGATTTAATCAAAATCATTAAACCCAATAACTTCAGTCTCCAAGGAGGACAGCATTCCATTATCAGGATGCCACTGCAGAGAAAGATCTCTCCTACTTTCTTTAAAAAAACAAAGGAGGGCCCCTTTAGCAGACCTTGGCTAGGTGTATATGGTAAGAGGCAGCCCTTCAGGTATCAATGTCCTAAGCCAATGGTTCTTAATGTGGGGTTCCTGGAGCCCTCACGGGGGGGCTGTGAAGCCCTGCTGCTGTACACCAACAGCAGTGGCAACAACAGGGAAGCAGCAATGGGGATGCGTGGCTGCTGAAACTGCTCCCTTATTTGCAAATGAGGGAGCAGTTTGGGCACACACACATACCTGTTGCCATGCCCCCACCCCACTGCCGGTCCCTGTTGAAATGAACATGGCAGCAAGTGCATGCATGCATCCAAACTGCTCCATCCTTTGCAAACGAGGGAGCAGTTTAGGAATGCGCACGTGTCTGCCTCCATGACTCTGGTGATCAGTGTTTGAATCCCCACTCAGCCATGGAAACAGATTGGGTTACCTCAGGCAAGTCACATTCTGTCAACCTCAGAAGAAGGCAAAGGCAACAAATCTTGCCAAGAAAATTCCTATGATAGGTTCTTCTTAGACTCACTGTAAGTCAATTTTCAAAAGGGAGACATGATGCCTAGGAAGGACCTCCCCCTATCAGTGGCATTTTGTTGTTGCGTGACTTATTGCAATCCTAAGATGAACCTATCACAGGGCTGTTTTGGCACAAGTTGCTCAGAGTGGGTTTGCCTTTGCCTTCCTCTGAGCTTGACTTGCCCAAGGCCATCCAGTGTCTGAGCAAGGATTTGAATCCTAGTCTCCAAAAGCCTTAAATAAATAAATAAATAAATAAAGATATTTACATAAATATTTGAATTTTTAAATCTAAATTTAAATATTTAAATCTTGAGTTAAGTTTTGGGGATCCCCAGCAACAAATTATATTTATATTTACAAATTATATTTCCAGGTGGTCCCCATAAAGAAAAAGTGAGTAATACCACAAATTCAAGACAGTGGTTAAGTTGAAATGTCACCAACTTTATTGGTTACAACTGTTAGAGCTTTGGTACAATCTAATGTAGATTTAAACACTGATTGACCTGTCTGCTGGCCAATGATCAATTCATACACTAGCATGTCTCTTGGGGAACCCCTGTGATGACAGTAATGGGATCCCCATGGGTGAACACCACTCCATGTTACCCCAGACATTGGGGAGACACAGAGTGATGGCTGCTGAGGTGGGCCTTGCATGGAACATGTCAACCCCTTAAGGCAGAGTGTGCAACTGTGAGAGACTAGACGGCTGTATCAGCCTCCCAAGAGACCTTGAAGAGCCCTCCCACTGCACCCCATGAGGAAGGAAAACCCAAAATTTTGCACCCAAATGCCCGTGAGGGTTGTAGGGGCATTTTTCTCAACTTTCCATCAGGCCATTTTAGGGTTGGGAGAGGCCTTTTTTAACAACAGGAAGTGAGCACCGCTCATTTCTCTGTTTTAAAAGAGGCCTCGTCTGGGCCTAAAATGGCCTGGGAAACATTAAAACATGGCAAAGGTCTCTACGCCCACTAAAAGGCTGGGGAGGGTGGAAAATTATGCTCCCAGAATGGAGAAGAATCCAATTTTTTATCCCTGTGGGGCCCTGCAAGCCACAAAACAAGGCTGGGGACTGCATATGGCCCATAGGCCACACTTCCCCCAACAATGCCTTAACAGGATCTCTGAAATGGTGGGCATGAGTATGTAGGCCTTACTTCCCTCCAAAATGCATCCAACCCATGCCTCCACTATCCAAGTGGTGGCAGGAAGGAAAAGATATAAACCAATAGCCACACTATGGCCATGACTTACCCACAGAGGCCACATGTATTGCAATTGAGGAAGGGAGGGTAGAGGAGCCATCAGAAAAACTAGTCTGTATTTACTTCTGATTGTCAGCCCAAAGTATTTGCTTTCCAAAATCTCCACAAACAGTACTCCCAAGCAAGACTGAAACTAAATCAGGCTTTAGCTTTCTTCAGAAGTGGGAGACAAGATTTTCCACCTTTAAATAATAATAATAATAAAAAGCAGCCATAAAGCAGTGGTGCTGGTTACTTTTAGCTGGGGTTGGAAACAAAGAAAGAGCACAGCCCTTCCTGTAGCATATTCTGACCTGAGTCCAGGCTCTTAGTCCTAAGTAGAGTAAACCAATTCAATCAATGGAACTTATTTGTGTTGACCTACTGAGTTACCATTGAGGCAATGGGTCTACTCTGGTAGGAGTTACGTGTCCATTTCGAGCAGTGGAATCTGCTTAGTTGCCGCTGCAGGAGCACAAGCAGAAAATCATAGAATCATAGAGTTGGAAGAGACCTCAGGGGCCATCAAGTCCAACCCCCTGCTATGCAGGAACCCACATCAAAGCATTCCCAACAGATGACCAACCAGCTTCTGCTTAAAAACCTCCAAAGAAGGAAACTCCACCACACTCCGAGGCAGCATATTCCACTGCCCGACAGCTCTGACTATCAGTCTGAGGTTCAGGTGGAATCTTCTTTCCTGCAGCTTGAATCCATTGCTCCTTGTCCTAGCCTCTAGAGCGGCAGAGAACAAACCCACTCCCTCCACAACATGACACCTCTTCAAATATTTAAACACGGCTATCATGTCCCCTCTTAACCTTCTCTTCTGCAGACTAAACATACCCAGCTCCCTAAGAAGTTCTTCATAGGGCATGGCTTCCAGACCCTTCACCATTTTGGTCGCCCTCCTCTGGACACGTCCGTCTTGTCGACATCCTTCTAGAATTGAAGTGCCCAGAACTGGACACAGTATCCCAAATGAGGCCTAACCAATGCAGAATAGAGTGGTACCATTACCTCCCTTGATCTAGACACCGTACTCCTATTGATGCAACCAAGAATCACGTTGGCTTTCTCGGCTCCTGCATCACACTGCTGACTCATATTCAGCTTGTGATCTACCAAGACTCCTAGATCCCTTTCACCCTTACTGCTATCCAGCCGTGTGTCCCCCATCCTATATTTGTGCCTTCCATTTTTTCTGCCTAAGTGCAGGACCTTACACTTGTCTCTGTTGAAATTCATTTTGTTAGCTTTGGCTCAGCTCTCCAATGTGATACTAGTTTCTCAGCATCTGAAGAAGACATTCTGTCCCCCCCCTTTTTTTAATAGAACTTTCATTGAATCAGTACTTTTGACTTACTCTTTTTAAAAAAGCCATTGCCATTTCTTACGGTAATGAATTCCTTATAAAGGATACAATGTATTCCCACAGTTGCATGTTCTTGAGTTCCACAGCACAAAACAACTGCAGGAAACAATGTGATTAAAGTTTATTTACAAAAGCAACAACATATAACTAGAGGTCAATGTTACATCCTCCACCAATTCCTTTTGCTGCAAAGTGATGAGCATGCAACATTGTTTATTACTCATTTTTCAAACCAAGCCTTTTTCTAACCATTCAACATATACTTGGCACACTCTAAAAATGTGTAAACAGAGCACATAATGGCCAACAGCATTCATGGAAAGCTATTCTTAATTTTTTTTTAAATTCCAAGTAACAGCATATGAAAAACTAGCTAGCTTTTCGCTAATGCTTTGCCAAGATTGTTTAGTTCTAATTTTTGCCCTATTATCATTCTTCTTCTAAATATAACTTTCATCTCCTTGGAAGCTGAGCTTGGAAGAACGTATATTTATCCTTATGTACTAGAAACTGAGCGTACATTCTCCTTATACTTGAGTGTTACTCTACTGGAAAAACCCTATCCTGAGGTCTACAATTTTGATATTAAATATAATTCCGTGTGCCTGAGAGGTCGCCCGGATGAGCACGTAGGCAGCCATGGTCAAACGACCAAAAACCAGGTCAGGCCAGTAAAATACCCAGTCACATAGCCCCAGGAGACCTCAAGGTGTTTAAGGCCACAATAAACAAAGGGTCCCCAGCCCTGAGAAGCCGACTTGAGGGGATTAGCGTGTTTGCCCCAAGTTGAGCAAATATCCTATCAAGCAAGGACCATTTACATGAAGTCACACCACAACCAAACACAGTCGAAGATCTGGAGACTTGGCAACACCTTGTAATCCCATCACGCAAAGGAAGTTGCCATTATGGAGCTTCGCTCTCGCTGCAACACCCATTGTTCTCCACGGCAAAGGATTAGTCCTTCAGGTACTTTTTCCCCTACAAATAGTCCCAGTTTTTGAGCAGTTCTTTGGATTGCTCTCAGTCATCCCAGCAGACCATTGCTCCATCTGTAGAGTAATCCCCACAGCCCTCTCTGTGCTGAGCCTCACTTCTCTACTGTCTTCCTGGACCAAGGACTTCAGAAAAAGGTTCAGTATTACCCCAGCTGCAACCCCTTCAGTACTCCCCTACCCAGTTTCCTCTCTTTTGCGTCTTAATAGGTCGTGAGTGAGTGTGTGAGTGATTGCGTTGATGCGTGAGACTTTCATTTAGTAAAATCATTTATTGGACATTTTCGTTTGGTTTTTGACTTGGCCTGACCCGATAAAAACTGGGCAAAAAGACCCCTCTAGGTTACTTTGCCTCTCGCATTGCTGTTGCTTGTGCTCTGGCTAGTTTCCATTCCCCATCACATGGAGCACATTGAGGTGTTCCCCAAGGGACCCCAGAAATCAGAGTAACATGGGATGTGTTTCTTGCAACACTCACCTGCAACTGGTACTGCAATTGCCTGGTTTCTATGAAATGCGTATTGTTCTATATTATCAGTATATCTCCTTTGGGAAACTTATGAATGGTTCTTACCAGATAAGCAGCTGCACCAATTTTAGAGAGAGCTCTTCATCCTCAAAAAGCTTCATAAAAATTTTTGGTGGCCAGATGCTTTTTCTTCTCCAAGAGGCCTCTCCTTGGATATAAAATTTTTGCAACCAGTCCTTTGGTTTTAAAAGCACCACTTCATAGGAGTGTTTTCCTATGACTGAGTCAACACACTCAGCCTTTTTTGTGCATTTAAGTGTGATAAACTGGCTTTATGTATTCTTTGGTATATGTTCAGATCGTAACAACAACCTCTTGTATGTGCAAAGGAGTAACATGACCCATGTGGCTTTCTCATGAATGACATGGTGTACAGATAGATAGTTCAACACCCACAAATACGTTTAGAAAACTAACTAGTATTGACTCCAACCTACAAAATGTAGTTGGGTGAATGCAGCCTAAGTCAGCATGTCAACAGAGAGGAAGACAGGTGAATGGCTTGTATGAAGCCTGTGTGGAAAAGCATGTATGAAGAATAAAATGTACTAGGAAAGCTGCCCTTTGTACAATCATAATAATTAGCAACACTTTAGGATAGAAATGGGCAATTGTCAGGGACTTTGGAGGCCACAAGACCCCACAGCAGGACTCTGGATGTCCATGTCCTCCAACCCTCAAAAAATTTGGAACTTTTTCTTTGGAAGTGGGGATTAGCCCAAAGTGTTCCATGGGTGGAGGTGGCAATTTTGCCACATTTTGTCCATCCCCCAGCTATTTTACGTCCAAGAACAGCTTTTTTTTCTAACCAATAAACCTGTAAAGTAAATTGGAAGTGCTACAGTGTGGAAGCTGCATAGAATCTGAAGACAAGTTACATGATAAACAGTATCATATAAAATCCAAAGTGGATTATCCCCTTCAGATTGCAGGCAAAAGAATGTGTATTTGAATGTTTTATGTATAACAGAAACTCGTTGTTATTAATGGACCAGTATGTCAAGAAGAAAACTACATGATCAGTTCCCTACCTGCATTTGATACACAATCCTCTCTCCACATTTGTGGGTTTGACCTTCATGAAATTTAATTATTTGCAAGGGGTGCATATGCCTTCCTCCCCCCATTTCCTCCTCCCTTCCAAAACTGCCAGGCGCAGAGAAGGAGGGCAAGCATCCAGACAAAAGACAAGGAAATGGGCGGGGAGGCACACGTGCACCTTCCTTTTCCCTTCTGGAGCTCCCCCTCCCATTCCCTTGCATCTGGTCCTGGCACACAAAAGAAAAGGGAGTGGGAGAGGGGAGCCCTGGAAGGGAATGGGAGGCAGATCAAGGAGAAGTTATTTACGCTTTTTCCAAAAAAGTTTCTGCACCCCAAACTTTTGCAAGAGTGAACGGTCCACTATATTGTGTGCATTTTCTGATCATGTATTTAGACCTCTGGAACTGGTTTTGATGGTATGTTCGAGACATATTTCTCATTCACAGAAGTCACTCACTTGTATGAATAACCTGATGTCCAAATCATAAGGTCAGAAATAGATTTACCTTCTTTTTTCCCCCTGGCAGAGGGCTATGTCTTTAACAGCTGCATAACTTAAGGACCACAATGCAAAGTTTTTACTATTGAATTTCTGCTTGTCACATAGAAAAGCTGTAATCATATGGATTGAGCCAACTTATGACCAATGATACTTTAAAACATATTTCAGCATTTTCTTAGTCTCAAAAATCCATATTCCATTAAAAAGGACATTTTTAAGATAAATGGCTGGATTCTGAATAGCTAAAAACAACTATTTATCAAGAAGGAACATGGTATGTCTGGATAGATAAGCTGTTTCTCAAGCAAATACTGAAAACAGTGTTACTACTCCCTGTTTCCCTAGATGTTGTGATCATGTGGAAAAGTGTACTTACATTCTCCTCAGTACTTGAAATGATAATGACTGACTTACATCTCTCAGCTCCTGACAAATGGTAGGGATCTTATAGTTAAATTGATTTTACATACACCACCTTGCAACACCAGTCTGAGCACTTTCGCAGACAACTTGTCATTGGTGTCATCCATGGGAATAAGGAGAATTTGGTCTTACCTGGAGTCTAGATATGAAGGGGAGTGATCACTTCTATTGTCCAAATAAGTGGTTTTCTAAATAGCTACATGCATACTGATGGTAAACTATCAACTAGTAATGTTTGACTGTATTTTCTAGGGTTTGACTGTATTTTCTAGGCCTATTACAAAATCTCCCTCTGAGTTTTAGGTGGTTAATTACTTAATTAAATTTCAGTTTGAGAAGAACAGTCATTCCAAAGCAAAAGGAAATGCATTTCCATTGTTTTTAGAGAATGTATTTACAATAGTGGTATTCTAGATGAGGGCATTCCTCCTTTCACACACAGAAAGGATGCCTCTTTTGCAGTGACAGTCATCACCTACAGTGTTTTCCATGTATTAAAAATAATTTAATTTTTTTTAATATAAAGACTGATTAGCTGGAAGCTTCTATTAGTTGAGTCAGATCAGAAAGATTTTGTCTAATCTTTAATCAGTTCAGTATTGCAGCTCTCATATGTGCTTACCTGTGAGTGATAAAAGTAGATCAAATTGTACTAAGGACGATTAAAGAGGCTACTTACATGGCAAGAGTTAGGTAACAAAGCAGACTGTTACAAAATGTTGCTCACAAGTGCACAGTATACCCATTGTATGGATTGGATCAAAAGACACGTACAACAGTGACAAATTGCCATACAGTAAAAAGCAGCTGGGATGGCACAGTAGAATCACTACATGCAAATACAGCCTCATATATACAGTGGTTACAATTATAATTACAACCTCCTTGGCATTAGAGAGGCCTGTTAAAGCAAGAATCACCCAACACAACATCTTGGATTATAAGTTTAAACACCATCATCTCAGAGCAGCCTTGTTGCTACAGCCATGTGAGAGAAGCTATGGTATCCATGTCAAAGCCTAATCTCCAAGAGGCCATATTTATGGAATATTGGAAGCTGCCTTATATCAAGCAGACTTTTGGTCTGCTGGCATTCAATATTGTCTATGTTGACTGGCTCTCCATGGTTTTGGATATGAGTATTTTCCATGAGTATTTTTCCATCTTTCCCTGTAGGTGCCATGGAATAAACTTGGAATCTTCTGCATGCAATGCAGATGCTCAGCCATCGACCTCTAGTTTTTCTCACAGCAAAATCACATGAGTGAAGCTCAGATTGTCAGCAGTGACATGGAAGGCTTAACTCATAGGTTTGTCAAAGCCTAGAATAGTTACTTTTTTGGACTATAGATTCCCAAATCCTCTAGATGCTGACTGCAGATTCTGTGTTTTATAGTTCAAAAAGACCACCTTTTTTTAGCTCTGATATTATTTAACCATGCAGATATAAAGATAAAGCAATTCCACACATGGGAGTTGGAAACATATAAATCAGGTCAATGTGTTAAAAGCCTAGTGTTTACTTTATCTGGACTTGGAAGGGCAGCTGTGAAGGAATTAAACAAGATTCTCAAGTATAAAGATATATCATTCAATACCAAAGTCAAGATTGTCCATTCTGTTATATTTGCAATTTCAGTGTATGGTTGTGAAAGCTGGACCATGTAGAAAGCTCATAGGAGTAGAATTGACTCATTTGTGTGGGCTGAAGGAGAGTCCTTGTGAATGCCCTGGACTGCCCAAAAGACAAATAAATGGGTGCTGGAGCAAACCAAGGCCATTTCTGCACTAAAGTGTTATTGCGCTATTATTCTACTTTCAACATCCTATGGAATCCTGGGCTTTGCAGATTCGAGAGGGGCCAGGCGGCCCCTCCTTAAAGTGCAAAGCCCAGGATTCCATAGGATGTTGAAAGTGGAATAATAGTGCTATAACAGTCTAGTGCAGAAATTCAGCAAACCTGAACTCTTCCTAGAAGCCAAGATGACTAAACTGAGACTGCTGTACTTTGGATATATCATGAGAAGACATGACTCATTAGAAAAGACAATAATGCTTGGCAAGGTAGAAGGCAGCAGGAAGAGAGGAGAATCTCATTGCAGGTAGATAGATTCAATCAAGGAAGCCACAGCCCTGAGTTTGCAAGACCTGAGCAGGGCTATGGATGACAGGGTGACTTGGAAATCTCTCATTCACAGCGTTGCCATAAGTCAAAGTTGACTTGATGGCAATTAACAACAACAACGTTTACTACAGGCTGTTTTTCTTTTCCCTGCAAAATGAAGAGTAGAACATTGATAACCAATTACAGCAGTAGAAATAAATTCATAGGACAAGGATTAGTCAGGATTAGGAAAGAAGTTTCCACCTGTGGCAAAAACAAATTCTTCTGACACCAAGTGGGCACCCTAAAAAGTATATCAGTATCAAATGGTACAGGAACCAACTTTTTGCAATAGACTTCAAAAATATTTTATCTGATAGACTTTAAAAATATTTCAGATTTGCTAGCATTGAGAACCTTTGGGCAAGACTGAAGGGGTTTTATTTTATTTATTTATTCTTCATTTTCTGCCACTTTTGTTTTCAGAGTTGGCCTGGGTACGTGTAGAAATTACATATCAGCTTTCAGGAAGGGTTTTAAGCAGAATAGCCTGTGCTGTCAATGTAGGAACATGAAAATCCACTACTGGGTCTTGTTTGCTCGGGAGTGCTGCAGAGTCATCAAGCTCCCAAAAATACCACCACATTTATGAAAACTCTGATATTTATGTTGAGGCCCTTGTTTACATACAAACAGCACCTCCATGCAAGAGTGGACAAGCCATCAATTTGATAGCAGACTCAGACACTCTTGAGACAATTGCAAAGGTGCCTCACTAATGGGTAAAATGGGTTTAAGAGACTTTGGATTAAGACAGACACTCTTTGTGTGTAATGGAAATGGATTCAACACATTCTTCACTGTGATATAACAGGCCTCAGAATAAAGCAAGTATGCGTTACAACAAACGGTAGAGAAGTCTATCCATTTTCAGATCAGATTACTTCTGAACATGCTTGCTCATCACTCCATTCTGTCCTGTTTCCATAATAATCTGAAAATGAATGAATGAATGAACTTACACTAAAATTTGCCTGTTTTAATGTTTTCCCAAATCGCTAGCTGTTTATTCTCACTAAATCTTGCAAATGATCCATGTAACAGACTGCACATTTGATAGTGGAGGCCAATAGGTGTCATAGAGTTTTGATAAAATTACTCTATCGTTTTGCAGCTTCTTATATGAATTTCCATTTCTGCATACATGGCAGCCATTTGATTCTAATTATTTTATAATCCTGAGCTTTATTGATTTGTGGTCATTGGTTACTGTAGTAATGTGTGTGGTAAGATATCTGTGATATCTAGCTTTCATGTTTATTTTGGCAAGTGAAACTGAATTAGACATCAATTTACCAGAAAAAGTCACATCTAGCTTTTTTCCTTTTCCTGTAGAGCTGGGATATGGAAATTGCATGGATATACTAGAATACTAAAACATCAGTGTGCCATTTGGGCCAAATAATAATAAAAGGTGTCATGGGAATAAATGCACATAAGTTGCTGATCACAAGAAGAAGGACCACTAACATACTCACCCAAAGAAACACCTTGGGAAAATATCTTCCTGATCACGTGAGAGATCAGCCTTCCCTACCACAGGAAATCAAGCCTGGATAAAGAGTTATGAAAGAAAACACCCTAAGAATATGGCCACTGTACTTTCAGTACTGGAAGCATTTATATAAACATACTTTACAGAAGGCTGAATCCTTTGGGCACACCTGTACTTGTATGCTAAGCTGCCATTGGCCATACACAGATTAGGAAGGCACAGTAATCATGTACTCTCAGTAGCCTGAATGCTTATGCTATACTAGCATATATATAACACGTTGCCCAGGATTTTATTTTCTTATAGGTAATCCTTGTTAGAAAGATTTGAGATCCTGTGCCTCTAATTCCCCAAACTGTCTTGTCCAGTACCTGTAACTTTTCCTCACATTCCCCAATCCAATCTGTATTCAGAGTTATTAACGTACAGAGGTTGGGTTCCTGAGGGGATACACTGCCCTCCTCCTTGCTGCTTGGCCTCATCTCCATAGCAACCGGCCAGGCCCAAGAGCTCTCTGGCTGAAAATTCTAAAGGCCCCTCCCTAACCTGCAAACCCCAGGATTCCATAGAATCTTCTTAGGCAGCCAATCATATGAAGTCTTCACCTTACACAGCCAATCATATGAGGTCTTCGCCTGACACAAACTTTGACTCTTATATATTAGATGTTTGGGTGTGTCAAGGGGATAGCTATGGAGAGGAGGCAAAATGAAGATACTGCCCCTCAGTAAGGATTCCGTCCCCATCTAAATGAAATTTTCCTTCAGTCCTCAAATTTCTAGCATTTCAGAGAGTGAGACCATTAAATATTATCACACCTAGAACATTTGTATTTGCTGTGTTGGCATTCCTTGATCACTGCCTGCCTCTTTTCATGGGGTGCCTATTTCTGAATTTTCAATTGAATTTTTGAGGACCAAAGGAAAATGTCAGGGGGTGG
Organism: Ctenosaura bakeri; assembly: GCA_948474755.1. Taxonomy (NCBI): domain Eukaryota; kingdom Metazoa; phylum Chordata; class Lepidosauria; order Squamata; family Iguanidae; genus Ctenosaura; species Ctenosaura bakeri. The sequence goes on from CAOLHI010005384.1 coordinate 66,726, forward strand.
GGGGAAAGCAGTAGAAGTCAGAAAGAAAGGTGGTGTAGTAAGTAAGCTCATATCACAGCTTTTTCCCACTCTATTATACTTCACATCTTTGCTCAGGCTGTCTCTGTATCAGTCTTGCCTTTTGAAATCCAAGGTATAGGAAGTAGGCCAGTCCTGTTCCTGCATGATCTCTGCTCATCACACTCATTACACTCATGGAGACGAAATCCACCCGCCTACCTCACTCTGGCTGCAGTAAAAGCACATGTTTCAAGAGTATTAGGGGTTGATTTTTAAAAAGACATTAACCCCAGGTTGGCACTTCTTTCCAAAGTTTAAAAACACACCTGTGAGTCAGTCACAAGTGACTACCCTCAGTTCACCAATGCATATTCATGACTGGATGATGGCAGTGTCAAGTGACTGGTTATATGCAGGCACAGATTTCATAGAAATGCAAGAGAGATGCGGCGCAACCAGTTGTACAAGCCCACTTCAGTTTCACTGTGCAAGAGCAGAAATCGGTACAGTATAGGAGAAAACTGACATGGGAATGTTCAACTACTCATATTTTTCAGTATTTTATATAGCACCGTGATACTTTAATGAGGGTGGGGGATCTGAATTTAAAGACTTGGGCCTGAACTGTTTAATCTTAAATATGTTACTTCACTAGTTTAAAAGTCAACCTTTCCTGGAAACTATTTATTTTAGATCCTAGTTAAATTTCAGCCTCTACATTAGCCTTGATATATGTATGTATGTATGTATGGCCTAATTTATACCTGTTTATGAAAGATTAGGTGTCCTCTCCTTTTGCACAGGGTGGGGAGAAATAGCAATACTACTTGAGGGAGGGTTTTTGAAATTTGGGAAGGTACAGGAATATGCAAGATTTTGCTCAAATAAAGGTAATCTGGTACTCCCATTTACAGATAAATATGGAGTTATTTTACAGACACATGTGAAGACACTGACAATATAAAAACACATTACAAATTAAATTTTGCACATAATAAAGATCTAAATTGTATTACAAACTAAACACTTTTTCACAATCATCCAACAGCAAAGACTTCTCTTTACCGTCGTGGTTCTGACAGCTGTTCCTGCAGCCTTGTACTGAACCTAGAGAATGTGCTAATTTCTGAGATAAAAATGTAAACTAGGCAAATAGATTCTTTCCAACAGCTTCTTCAACATTACATCTGGCTGTGTTTTATTTGCCTACATGCTCAAAAATGCAAAGTGTAAATATGGCTAACAGATGTTTACAAATGTATATCATACAGATACACATGGAAGGACTGGGTGCAGCCTCAGGTCCTTTCCGCACAACACTCTTATAGCGTGATTATTCCACTTTGAACCTCAGGATTCCCTAGGAGGTTGGAAGTGGAATAATCACGCTATAAGAGTGTTGTGCGGAAAGGGCCCCAGAAAAGCATTGACTGTGTCAAAGCTCCATATGTATACATGAATTGTGAAATGGCCCATAAGTCATTGTCTTCTTCCTTCCTCTTCACATCTGCTGACACCAGCTATACTTTTGCTATATTAAATATTTTAAGGACTTCTACCTAAAACACTTCTCAAAATGGCTTAGAAAAGGAAATCTATTAGTGGAACTGTGCCTTTATTCAGGAATTCCTGTTGGACCTCCCTTTTTGGTTTTTTGTGCTGATTGCACATGAGTTCCTCCTACAGCTTGATAATTAGGCTGCAATCCTATATACAATTAACTTGAGAATAGGGTTCATTGAACTCAGTGGGGCTTGCTTCTCAGTAGGTAAGTATAGGAAAGCACGACTGTTTGCTCATTTTCTACAAATACTAATTGTGAATACTAATACTAAATACTGAGATAAAAATGTTCAGAAAATGAATACAAATACTAATCAGTGAATCCCAGTAACCAGTAATAGTAACAAATGCATAAAATCAGGATTATTTCTAAAAAAATATCAGTTTGAAAAACACAGCACCTTCTTATTAAAACACTGCTGTATGTTAAAGAGATTTACTGACAATCCTATCCTCTTGTAAAAAAAAACCTTTTTATTCATATTTTTTAACTAAGTGGATTGAAGCTGTTTTAAGTTTGGCAACACTAGTGCTGGTTACGTGATATCACTCACCAGGACAACATATTGAAGTCGGTTGGTCTAACTTAACGCATGTATACAAGGAGGATTTGACAGTGCTCACAAAGATAACCCAGATTGTACCGATGAACACATAGGAAGTTTGGTGGTGTGAACATGAATAAGTTCAATTTCACCTCAGCTAATTTAGTGCAAGTATTTTTACTTGTGCTCTGGTCCATGACCCCCTAGGTTGGAAGGACTGTTATAGCCCATCCTATAGCTTGTATGTTTTCATCTCAATTCAGACCATCCTGAACTATGATTAAGACTGATGTCTGAAATCAGTAATTAGCAATCAGTCAGCAAATCAGGTTTGTGCAAATCATAGTCTATGCAAACTATGTTTTGATGTGCTGTCTGGATGAAGTCATTGTGTGATTCATCTCAAGCACTTTGCTCAGCAAGTTCTTTTCTGCAGTGTATCTGCACTCTGCTGATGACACATTGTAGTCTGATTTCAAAGCCTGCCTGATCTATCTGGTGGTGGGAAGATGCTGGTAGAAAGATGGTCCTGCCTTGCAGTGTTTTAAAATGACCTCTTGGTCAGTTTCAACTCTATGATGCATACAAAGCCTCACACATAAGACTGGGAGTGATCTGTATGGACACAAAGTGGATCTAGTCCTACCATAAGGGAAGATGAAGTGGTGGAATTTAAGACTGAAAGACAGACAGTTCTGACCCACAAAATACAATCGCCCAAGCAGCTCCCATTTGTTTTAGTGGGATGAACACATGAAGATTTCCTAGTGGACTGTGACTCTCACAAGTTTGTGGGGAAGTGCCATTTTGGATACCATGACTTTGATGGGCCATGCTGTGGAGTTCAGAGTGACCTGAATTCAGTGCATGACTATACATTACCAGAATGGGAATGAAGAATATAGCAGCGCATTGCAAAGATCTTTTGCATGGACTGTTCCTTATTTGTGCAAGTAGAATTTGGGTTGGAACAAGGCCAGCGCTCATTAGTAGGGCCTGACCACAAGGGGCACTGATCTGTATCCAGATTTTTTTTAGCTTTTTTTATTTTAAAGAAATGGATCAGAGTTTCCCAAAGGAAGACTCATAGTGGTTTTAAAGGTTCTGTGTGAAGACACATTTAACATGTACCATGTGTATGTTGGCTTTACATAATTGATTCAAAAATGTTTCTTTTTTAAATAAGGAAATCAGGCTGGACCATTTTGTTTAAAAGATGGAGGCAGTGATTAGGAAAATGGAATATGAGTAGCCTCATTCTAAAGACTTTCCAGTGTCTCCCCTTAAGACCAGTGAATGTTTTCAGCTTGCTGATGGAACAGCATTCTTTGACAGGTAGCTTGTTCATGTCCTCTGAGGGAAGACTAGTAGCGTTCTCCTTCCACTCGCTTCTTGCGAACTAGAGAAAGAAAAAAGAAAGAAAGGCACAGTTAGGTACTGAGAAGCATTTTTCCAATTTTCCAATTAGAAATTTTACTACTTTTGGTAAAAGTGG